>JAOXJP010097297.1:0-28467 GCA_025762735.1 Platanus orientalis | reverse complement strand
TCACCAAATTTCACGCAATTCCAATCTCGGGGCTCATGATTTCTACTAGAGCCTTTTTCCTTTCTTGTGTGTAACTCGCAAAACTTCTTGTGACATCTGTTCTACATCACACCTAGTGTATAATAAATAGGACAAGGAAACTTTGATGTATAACTCATCCATTCACGGCTCATAATTTGCAAATTAGAAGAGAAGATGATTCATTAGAGGATCATAGTTATCTAAATAGTGAATCATGGTTTGTTTGGTTCAAGTTCTGATTCGTTATTGGTAATTCACAACTTAGAAAAGAACCTGATTTGTTAGTGGCAGATTTCTCTAATTTCTGATTTTGGTTTCTATTGGTTCATAAAAAACTTTTTTTATGTTATTTCGCTTTCTAATAGGTGTTTACATTTTTATAAGCACTCTTTTCATGAGGTAAACTTGCATTTCGATAAAGAATCTCAAAATTTTGTACCCTCTTGATGATAGTAATCCACGTGTTTGGATAAACTTCTAAGCCGACTTCTTGGTTCCCCAAAAGTCAGGAGTAAGGGAAGACAATGTTTGGTTTTTAACACTAGTCATTTTGACTTTTTCCAAAATCAGAAACCAGTTTTCTAACTCCTTGGAGAAGCAATGGTAGTGCCAGGTTCTTAAAAAAAAAAAAATGTCAAAGGTTAGGTCTGTTTCTTATCCAACCCTTGGAACACCTCGCAAATACGGGACCTGGGTAATGACCTCAAAGCAATTAAGGATGACTTCCAAGGGAAGTCAAATTTTTTATTTTGTGGGAGGTAATTTCCCTATGTTGCACATGCGAGTACCAGCACACATGCAACAAAATCTGGGTAAAAAAGTAAATTCTCGCCTGTGAAACACCATTTTGCTCTCATAATCTTTTCTGCTAACTTCTTCAAAAGTTACTTCTCTTAAAAGTTCCCTTTCAGATAAATCCGCTTCAGGATAAGCTTGTCCAAACAAGGCTTGTATAAATTCATGTAGTTCAATAATCAACCGGAAGTTAAATATGTAAATTCACTACATTTATTGAACCAAGGAAAACTAATATATGAATCAATTCACTTGAACTGCTTGTAAGTATCCCCTTACCTTGCGATTTGAGCAGCCGCCATGGTACAAATCACATAGCATGAATAAGTATCTTGAGGAAGCTTAGATAAATGCAACTTGAATGAACATGTGTTGAGTTCCCATCCTTGGGTCCATAGCCGCTAATAACAAATGCTTTTGTAGCTGCCCTGCTCCTACATCACATGTCCACGTGGTACCAACACAATCACAAAGAACACATCACTAATTGATGGGCTTTTTAATGGGAGAAGATCCTCTCTCTACTGCAGCTTAAAGTCTGGCATATTCTGCAAAGCAACACGTGTCCCAAAAATGAAAATCACCCACCTATATTTGATTTTTTGGGGTACATGGCATACTGCAGTCGTTTGCATGACAATGCAAGACTAAGCTGCAATAGAGGATCTAACTAGATATTGTTCTTAAACAATCATCAAAATAACATTTTCATGCACAACAACAATCCACTTCTCAATCTATTGTCGAGGTGTGTCATCAGACACTGTCCTTCACAGTATTCGCTGCCCTCTATTCGGCTGCAGCACGGAACTCCGGTGACCATCCTAGGCTTCAACAACAATCTACTTCTCAAATCGCATTGTACAAGAAGCTTTAAGTGAAATGCAATTCTTATAGTTCCGACTAGGGGTGGCAAAGAGCCGTGCTTTGCCCAGCTTAGCTGATAAGCCCAAGTTGCAAAACTCAGGCTCATAAAAATAGGTTGGCTCAGCTCAGCTTACCAGCCAAAGAAAAAAATTACTATATATATATATATATATAAGCTTTTGACGAATTGAGCTTGGTGAAGCTCGGCTTAGGCTCACTTAGCAAACGAGTTCAAATCCAAGTTTAGGCTCAGGTCATGACAAGCCAAACTCCGAGCTGAGCCAAGTTGGCTTGGCCCATTGCCACCCCTATTTCTAACCAAAAGGACAAATAAAAGAAAATAGAAGAAAAAAATATTTTTGTGTGTGTTTTATGGAAGGATAGACTCCTCTTTAATAAGAAAGTCTTGGTAGATATCCAAGGGACTCTGCAATGGATATTGTGACATGGCCCACTTTCCCAAAAAAACTAACAACTTTGTCATGAAAATAAAAACAAAAATATAAGAATAATAATAATAATACCAATCCAAGGGTTGGGGATTCAATATTTTGAGTCTCTCATGCCATATCTAACGGTTACAATAGATATCATGCTAGTACCAATACATATGGGTTAAATGAAGGTCTTCTTATAAATACATTGGGTGTCAAGGGGCGGACACATCAACGCCGAAAAGAGTCTAAATACCTCAGATCTAATAGTTATCCATACATTTGATCTTTAACAAGCCATACAATTGTAGTGGAGATAATTCCAAAAATTAAGGAAAAATAAAATATGAATTAATCCTAATCCTCTAAATTATTAAACAAATCCTAAAATTAAGAAACTTTTGTTCTTAGACATTTCATATACTTAAAAAAATCCTAAACAAAAGAGGCATTTACCTTTTTTTTTTTTTTGTGTGTGTGTGTGTAAAGACCATTAGCTCAATTTCATTCAACTTAAACTTTCACGTAATTACAGATTTCCATTAGAAGTGTTGGCACACGAAAAATATTTGTAATTACAAAACTATCCCTATCATAAAGGATGAATAGGTCATTACGAAAAAGGATTAAAGTTAAGGAGTCGCAAAGAAAAACTTATTCGTGAAAACGAAAAGTGCATCACGAATAATACATAGTTTGTGATGGATACGTGGCTCATGATAGAAGGTGGTTCACAATGGATCAAGCTTCACATGAAATAATTACACCACAAAGTGCCCTCTTCGCAATGAATGAACAGTGCTTTGCAAAGGTATGTGCTTCGCAAAGAACAGTGCTAGAATCACAAATTTGTTATTTAAGGTGACACAAATCCCGATGACAGTGATTCTGTACTCTGAAAATAATAGAAAAAATTCTCACATAAGACTCCCCAAGCTATACAGATTTCAAAATATGTGCAATATGCATTCCAAACAAAAAACCTACTTCTAATAGAACTCTATCTTATCTACAAAATCCCAGATATCAATGGATTAGATAGAGAAGAAGTTGGAATCTCACATAGTTTTAGAAGTTGCACAAACATCCAAATTCTCTTCAACAATCAATCAAGCATTGTCACATCATCAAGTCTCCTACATAGACATGAAGTGCAAACTAGAAACAAGACACCAAACATGCAGCAAAGTCTTAGAAGAAAATAAGCTATAAGCATCTACATAAACCCTAATCTCCACATATTCCAAAAGCTTATTCATATCATATTCTAGCTCTCACGCTTTGGCATACTCAAACGTTTAGAGCTTTCCATGTTTCTTTTTCTCTTGCTCATACAATTTAATCATCTTCTTCTTCAAGCTACTTCAAGTTCAAGCCAATCATCTCCAATTACAAGCATGTCCATATTACTTTTAAAAAACTCCATGGAGAAGACATATGCTAATAAATTTGAAGCCACTACAAAGACTAGGTAAGATTGAGAAGAATTGTAAAGAGAAGAGAAGAAAAAGAAGAGTATCATACGTTCTTGTATATTTTATGTCATATTATATCATTGAAAACTTCATATATTTTTATATGCATTCTTGTTTTACAAGTTGTGCAACGAGTTAGGACATCAAAAGTTGGCTTGCTAAAAGCTGTAATTAATAAGTCTCTTTGAAGATTTGGAGTGATTGTTCTCCACATAAAATAATAAATTAACCCTCTAAAGATTCAGTGATTTGATACACTTTGAGTTTCAAGCTTCTCTTTGCAAGTGATGAAATTTGGTGTTTCAACTAGAATTGGGGATATTCGTTGAGGGAAAGGTATTTTATTCCACTTAAGATAAATATGTTCCCTAGATGTTATAGTTGTCATGGCATGTGCGGCTTTGTTACAATCTCATGGAACATGTAAAATGGACACTTGAGGATATAAAGTTATGGTAGTTTGATATGATGGTTCGAATCCTTCAGTGAACTTGAGCATATCTATCATTAAGCAACTTCACAATCAAGCTATTATTATTATTATTATTATTATTATTACTATTACTATTAATTCAATGTTCAATAAAATAAATATTATCATTTGTTTATTAATTACAATATAAAATATAAATTAACCTATGTTTTAATATCTATTTATGATAATAATTATTTGTCTTGTAGCAAGTAAAAACTAATCAAATAGAGGTTTAGTCTCACATTGTTCATGAACAATAATTTTATTGAGTATATAGTACAAGGTTATGTGATACCTTATGTATTGTTCATATGGGTTATGCTACTATGCAAAACACACACATGCGTGCATGTGACATGCCACATCGTATTGTGGTACGCACATGTGCTTGGCTAGAGGTCCTGAGTTGGTCCTCTAAACTCATTAATTTATTTATTTAGATTTTTTTTATATGACAATAAACGTTTTGACCATTACAGTGCCTATTTATTAAACTGTTTTCTATTATTACAAAAATGAGTTAATGAGATTAAAAGTTTGTGACCGTCGGAGAACCCATAAATTCATATGAGGGATATATATAGTGTGTGAATGAGAATTATTGATATTTTATATGCTTAATTTCATATTCTCTCTTAAACTTGCTTGAGACATAGCACTGCAAAAAGTTCATTAGGCCTCTGTTATTGAGTGCGACAATAGTAGGAATGATACTGGATGACCATTGAATCCTGGAGTTTGATCTTCTGAAACCCTCCACACTAAGGAAGAGATACAAAAGGGGGACACAAAATCAAGTTTATGGACAGTGTCGCAGACACGCCTTGGTCTAAATTTTACAGGTACTTTCGTTATATTCTATTCATTGAATCTGTGAGTGATTTCGCATTTTATTATTGTAATATGTGGTTTTATAAATTTGAAGTATTATTCTGTAACATGAAAATATTTTTCTTATTTACGATTAATAATTAGAATTAAATAAAATTTAATAGTCATATTTTTCCAACAACTGTCACCTTTAAGTTGCACATGGACATTTAGAAATTATGTTACTAGTAGGAGAGGCAAATAAAAAAAAGACAATGCTCTAACTTCTTCCAAGCTACAAATGTAGAGCTCTTTTGTTTCTCCCTGGATAAAGAAGCCTACATTAATTGTCTCTAACTATTATTGCTACCGCACATTGATTGCTTCCAACACCATCTACATCGATCTTAAGGGTACTAGGTGGAGAAAGCATCTAGTGGGATGGAATGTGAGTACCCGAATCTCCTGATGTTGTTTGCAAAAGTTATCCTAAAGTCTCTTGATCTGGATTGTAATCTCTGGACATCTGCATAGCATTAGCTATAATGGATTCAATAAAGATCAGTTTTTATTGAAAAATCAACTTGTTTCGAGCCTTCCAAATACACCATAATATTAGTGTTCCTTGGTGAAAAACTTTGCAACATGGAGGAGATGATAGCCAATCCTTAATTCAATCTTGAAAATTTTCACTGCCTTCTTTTGGTATAAGTCCTAAAGAAGATCCAAACAACACCACCTTAGCTAGATCACATTCAAAAAGTAAATGATCAATAATCTCCTTCTCACAACTATATATAGGACAATTAGGTTCACAACTTGATATAAAATTTTCTATTGTGTTCTTTAAAAGTAAAGCATCATTCATGCATCTCCAAATAAATATTAGAACTCTTGGTCGTACATTGTTTTCCTTCCATAATTTCAGCAAGAATTTTTTATTGTCATTTTCATTCAAAGCTGAAGTAGACTCTGTTGAATCTAAAATCAACTTAAAAATATATTTGGCTGAGAATTTACCTGAAAGAGTTTTAGTCCAAATTAATTTGTCTTCTTCATTTGTTTCACCCTTATACAGATGAACTTGCATGATCTTGGAAACCGTAATTATACTAAAATGATTCTTGATAAAATCTTTTTTCTGTGAACAAGAATTTGAATATATTATATCCTAAACACGATTCAAACCATCTATTCTGACAGCCATCTCTACATGTAATTGAAAGTTTGGAATCCATGGATCATTCCATCTCCTTGTAGTCAAGCCATTTCATATTAGCAACATGCTTATTTTTTTATGATTTCTCTGCACTTCATAATGTCAGACCATGTTTTGGAAGTTGTTTTTTGATATTTTTTGCCCAAAATCTTTACCTTCTTATATATTTTTCTTTGATAACTTTAACCCAAATTGCATCTGGGTTTTTCAGGAAACGCCAAGCCTATTTAGAGACTAATGATTTGTTAACAATCTCCATATCTATAATGTGTAAGCTACCTTTGCTCTTCTCTTACAAAAAAAGAAAAAAAATTCCAAGCTTTTAGATAAATATGGCTTCCTCATTTAAATCCCTACTAGAAATTTCTTTGTGTTGAATTTATTTGTTTGTATATTTTCTTTGGAAGTAGGTTTGTGCTCATATAATACACCAAGATAGCTATCAAGACTGATTTTATTAGAATTGTCTATCCCTATATGAAATGATAATTTTACCTTACATCCTGATAATTTAGCTTCCACCTTTTGAGTCAGAAATTGATAGCTACTTTTTTTTCTCATGTCCAATAATAGATGAAAACTAAGATATTTGTCATTTACTTCCATTTTTAACCCCCATCATAGTCATTAATTTTTTGATTTTCTCCTGGTTTACATTTATGTTGAAGTACATCAATGATTTATCAAAATTAATTTTCTATCTCGACCACTTCTCATAGGCATCTAGCATTTCTTTAATTTGATTTTATCGATAAAAGGCCTTTTAGTTTTGCCAAATAAGAATAAATCATCAGCGCACATCAAATGAGTGATAGATGGTACATACTTGTTAATTCTCAAGCCTTTGAATTGGTGAATCACTTCATTTTTTTACATAAGCTGCAAAAACAAACTTTAGCACAAAAGTATAAATAAAGAGATAATTGGCAACCTTGTCTGATGTCCCTTGTAGATCTTATGTAGCCTTCTAAAGATCTGTTTAGAATGACTAAAAATGCAATAAATGTAACCCCCTCCATAATCAAACCATTGTTTGGCTAAACGTATATTGTTGACGAGCATACTTAAGAAAACCCCATTCAATCTGAGTGTATGCCTTGGACATGTCCAATTTCAATGCAAAACCTCCTCTACCAAAGAGGCATTTTCTAATAAAACCAAAACCTTTGGCTTAGTTATAACTTCCTAAACTAAAATAAACTTTTATAGAGAAATATCTCCTAAAATCTCAGTCCTAATGTAGACATTTAACAACCCTTCTCTTCCCTAATGTCAACTAGCCTTTCTTTCTTTATCCCTCTCTTCCTTATCTTGTATTTACAAGGCTTCCAAGAAGTCATTCCATTTACAACACCGCATAATTCATCACAGACTTGGAAGAATTCATCATCGAATTCGATGCAACCTAATCAAAATAATCACCATGATATGAAATATGATGTTGACATTAGACACATAAGATGTTTGAATTTGTGTCCATTGAACAATGATTCTTGCATGGCACTTAAGTTCCTTATGCTCCTTCTAGTTCAGGTGATGTATACCTTTAATGATTAAAGGCAATCCATTTGGTAACTTGATATGGAACACATCTTGGTCTTCAATTCCCTTCACATTTTCAGAGATATCATCATCAACTTCATTCTTTCCTATCAACACACACACTATTCAAGATTCCTACCTTCTAAGATCATTAATTTCTCTATAATTAATGGTTGGAAACCTCATCATTCTATGTACAAATCAGTAAAAGGTTTAACAGATTCTTCTTCATTATCCTCCCCTATAGGATGTGGATTTAAGGCTTAATTTTTGTGTTGAGCCAAGGTTTTTAAAGTCTACATCTATTGAGTTGGCATTTAAATTATTGTGCAAGTCATGTTACTTTGTCTTTCTTATATACTTCCTCCAAAGGGGCTTCACAAACACGACCACCATGCCTTCTTGATAGCATAGAGTGGGAACACAATGTAGACTCTAATACTCACTAATGAAAAACAATATGTTGCAATCAGAATGCATGAGGGAAGTTGATGAATAATTGATTAATATGGTTACAGACAAGGCACAACCTTCCAAAGGTTTTTTAATGTTTTCTTCTCAAGAGAAGCAAATAAACATACAAAAACGTGTGGGAAAAAAGAAATCCCACACATTGAGTTTCTTCTTTGATTCTTTTTTATTTTTTATTTAGAAAACTATAATAATCATCCATACCTTTTGGGTTTGAATAAGTCTTGTAATTATTATAGAGATAATCCCAAAAATCAAGGAAAGGAATTACTCCTGATCTTAATCATCTAAACTACTAAGACAAATCCTAAAATCAAAGAACTTTCCTTCTCATAACTTAAATATTCCTAATTTGAAAGAAAAAAAAAACTCTTAAATATTATTTCCTAATAAAACCAAAACACTAAACAGAAGACATTTTCTAATAAAACCATTATCATTAACTTTCTAAACCAATGTAACCTCTTGGAAATAGAAATCTCCTAAAATGTTGATCATAATGTAGACCTTTAACAGCCCCTCTATTCTTTGGTGTTAGTTGTCCTTCTTATCCTTCTCTTCCTTATCTTTTCCAAGAAAGTTGTTCCACTTATGGCACTGTAATCAATAAACCAATTGAATTAACCCAACTTGGTCTTTTACAAAGGAACCTACCAATCCGACCTACTGCTTACGTGTTCGGGTTAACCTTTCCCACCCTAATTAAGCCAACTAGCAATCTGAACCAAGATGGGACCTGACTTGACTCATTACCAACCCTAAGGTCGGGTATGGGGTTTGGATGAATTGACTTCAATGGTTTAAAAGAGGGGACCCACACATGGGGATTTTTTTTTTTTTGTTTTGTTTTTTTGTTTGATATGAAGGGTATCCCTGGGCCAGCTTGCGCGCACCACAGGACTAATCCCTCCACCCCGAACAAGACTTCCGAAACAAGACTTTGCCTTGCGGTCCATGGCTACCGGAATTAGCAGCTAGTAGGAGTCGAACACAGGACCTAGGGCCTTGGTACGCCCTAAACCCTCCATTAGATCATATTAATTTCAATGAGAGCAAATCCTCTGCAACAAGCTTAAATAACAATAAACGGAAACTGTTATCAAAGAATGACATCTATATTAAAAAAATGAAATTTCAACACTGGATTGGAGTTTTAGTACACGTGTTGCATTGCAGGCTTAAATATGGGCCCACTCTTAACCACATGTCATTTTTTTAGGACAGTTTCCGTTTAATGTTGTTTAAATTTAGGGTTTAGGGATCACATTTGTCAACGACATAGAAAAAGTTCAGCATTGGAACAATAATGAGGAGAGCGCCCCCTTTTTCAGAAAAGATTAGGTACGGAAATCAGCTTTTCCTGATGTATTAGCTAGCATAAGGGGGTGGACACATCAGCATTGAAAAGTGATAAGCACCCCCCCAAAAGTGAAAGTCACTTTTCGGCACTAATGTGTCAGTCCCTTGTGTCATTCTAATGCATCAAGAAACACTGATTTCCGTACCTAATCCTTTGGGTAGGGCCACTCAGGCCCGCTACTGCATTATAGGAGCCCTCACTCTACAGGACTGGTAAACATCAACGCAATCACCTGCAAGATGCTGCCAATGAGTCTTGAACCAATGTCTTTTTTTATAGAGGTTACATCGCATCCATCTCCTTGTGGTCTTATATGTGCCAATCTCTTATTGGGCAATCTAAAGAAATAAACCAATAGGGTTGTCCCAAAGTATCCCTTATTTTGAATGCAAGGGAGATCATGGTTTATAAACTCAGGATTGAGATCGGATTGGGATTGGTCATGACCATCGGCCAATCTAATGTGAATCAATAAGGTTAATAGACCACAACAGGCGATCGGCCAAGTTTTGAAACCATCCGGGCAAACACAAACCATATGGACGAATGGTCTTCATAGTAGTTTTTTTATTTTCTTCTTTCTTCTTATTGTGGGAAGAGAATAATTGTAGGGCCTTGTTTGCATTATTGAATGCCTCGTGGGCACATGTCAAGCATTAGGGGCATTGTGAGTAGGGCTAGAACTTATCACTTTTTGTTATTGAAATCATGAAATTGTTTGTTCTCCATGTATTAAGTGATAGTTAATGTATTTTGTTTGTATTTTGGGAGCTCTCTCGCTTTAATCTATTCTATCACAGGCTTATTACCCAAAAAAAAAGTGGTAGTTAATGTATTTTGAGGATTTGATATCTTTTTATTTTGTTTGAAATTGAGTATTATTTATATAAGAAGAAAGAAAGAAAGAAAACTGAAAGCTACACCAAAAAAAAAAACTGAAAGCTACACAGGTTAGCCATGCTTCTTCTAGAACACAATATGGGTCAGACTCAACCAATACTTTTGCTTGCTTTAGGAGGAAGAAACACAACCCGACCTAGGTCGAGTTAGGCTTTGGGTTGGGGCCCAAGGCAACACAACCCAACCCAAAACCTGTCCCCATACATAGGTTAGCACATACTACTCAACATAAATGTGTTTTTTTAACCTTAAGTCATAAAATTAATGGTTTGACTAAAATAGGTGTTGTGTAAGAGCAATTGATATCTAGGCTCCAGCTAAGTAGCTATGTATGCGAGAATCCAACGCTCATTTCTTCTTTACCATGTGTTGCTTCTATGCCTAAAAAAGATAAAATGTTCATGCTCCTATAATTCATAATAATGTTATAAATTACTAGTGTCAGAAAAATCCATTGCAACATAACCAACCAGGCAAAAGATCAGCTCAAGCTAGGATTCCACAAGCATGAGCAAGTAATCTTGTTCGAGCTGCCAAGTAGAACAAAACAAAAGAAAGCAAAACCAAGTATAGCTTGAGTTTTTACCCACCTTTTTTGTTATGTGTCAGTTCGAGCAAGATGCTTATTCATGCTTACGGAAAGTTTGCTTGAGCTGATCTTTTGCCAACCGACAAGGATATATTTAGACAGTACAATAATCTCTTGGATAGGCTAAGCTTATGATAAGAGCGATCAGCCGTTTGGATTCATAGGTGCACTATACTTACCCTTAAAAAGATATTTTATGTAATTTGTTTTCCCTAATGACAATAAGTATATTATGTTTACCATCTGTTTAGGAAGGTCAAATTTTGGTCTTTTTTGTAAATTATACATAGTTGGTAGAGTGGTAGAGTCTGGTGTTTGTATCATAGACCTTGATTCAAGACTTATATTTGCTTACAACTAATCAATAACCCGCCTGCTTAGAGATGAAAAAAAAATTTGAGAACAATTCTCTTCTTTAATGACCCTTTTCTTGGTTTTTGTTTTTTTATATAAGTGTTTTTTGTTAATTTTTAATTTTTTAATCCGTACTTAACAAGTTAAAGTTTAATGTCAAAAAAAATCTTGAAAAGATAATAGCTTGTGGCAATGTATCCTTACAGGGTTTTGGGAGCCAACTGCTTAAAATGGATTACCATTTAAATTGGATGAAAAATTTTCAAATCACCTCTTGCTTGTTAAACAGAGTAAAAGATAATATAATTGTTTGTTCAAGATTGCTTAAACCTTCGTAACATTTAAAAAAAGATGTTAAAACCACCATTACATCAAAAAGTCACAGTCCCTATGAGGTACCCATCACCCATTGTGTCTCTTTCAGTATCGTTGCTCATTTATGAACCACCTAATGAAAGGGTCCCGCCTAGAATACTTTCTCACCAAAAACCAACCTAACCAAAATTTAAATTTTCTAATCTAGATCATTGTCTTAAATGATTCAAAGAAACGTAGAGAAAGTGTAATATTTTTAGATCATAGGGTTCTTGGTGGACTGATAAAGTTGATGTCTAACATACAGAGTTCTGAAGTGGGCACAACCCCATTTATGAACCCAATTGGGACCTTTGATTGTCATCAACTCTAGCATCCATAACAGCTCTATCATTGGCCTCATTTAATACAGATGAGAACAGCCTGGTCGGTTGCTTCACCTGTTCAGAGCAACAAATATGGGGAAGTTGGGAGTGAATGGGACCTGAGAGGTTGGCAACTGGAAGCGTGGAAGTCTTTGCTTTGCAAGATACTAGGGTGCTTGTGTGGGCGGCCGGCCAATGTTGATAATTAGTTGGGTCATAGACTCATGGGAGATTGCCGTGATGGGGATGAAAGATAAGGGTAGAGTGTTAGTTAACCCGTTAAGGGTTCTAAAATGTTTTAGCTCAACTCTCACTCTCTAGTGATGCATATGAGCCGGAGTAGAAAAATGGGTTCCTGGGCCTAGTCTTTGGCTACACCAAATGACTCGAGGGATTGGCTTGGGAATCATCATAAATAGTCCCATGCTCCATTTTAACTCCGAAAAAGATCTCCTACACCCAAATTTGTTTGTCCCCACAGCACAGGCTGATATGTCGTGGTTTTTAAAATTTCAGTGCCCCTTTTAAATACCCTGAGGATTTTGTAGGAGCTTATTTGTCGGCCCCTAATGTCACTTTAGGGATTGCACCAGATCCAAGGTGTTTTAAATGGGGAAAAATGTTCATTAGAACCCTTTTCTATGGTTTTACCCCTATACCCGCCTTGGATTTGGTGTGAGCCTAAGGTGAGACTGACATTAGGGGTCAACACATCGACACCAAAAAAGTGACTTACACTTTTTTGGGGGATGCTTTTCACTTTTTGATGCTGATGTGTTAAGCCTGTGATGTCAGTGTCACCTTAAGCTGACCTTAGATGGTCTTACCAAATCCTCAGGATAATACCTTGAGGATTTGGTAAGATTACCTTAGGTTAGGAAAGTGAAAAGTACATAGTATCCTGGCTTATGTCTATGCGAACTGCTCACCAAACTCTACACATGCATGCACTGATATACACGTGGTGTACGCAGACTGTCGTGTTGGATGTTGAATGGTGGATTCCGCATCAGCAACAGCAACATCACGTGGGCATTTGGAAGTGGCTCAGGACTTCAAAGCGGATTTTCTGTATTGCTTTTCCTAGAGTGACACTGAAGCACCAGAGCGCTAGGTGACATGTAGGAAAAAAAAGTGAAAAAACACCCTTCAGTGGTTCACTTTTTTTGTCCACGTATCACTTGGCGCCCTTGTGCTTCAGTTTCACTCCAGGAAATCCGCTTTGCACTTTAATGGTCCTGATAAGGACATTCCATAGCTCAAATCCTTAATTGTTTAAAAGATTGTAACCGTTTGATCTATCTCAAATCAAATTTCCTGACAAAACCCTGAAGAAGTCCTCAATAGGATCCATTGTAAGTTGGTCTCCATGCGAACAGCAAAGCAAGGATAGCTTCTTGGAGTTCACCAAATTCAAATTTTCACTCAAGTTAACATACCCCACAGTATATATTTCATACATAAGACAGTTTGCTCGTCATCTTTGACTAGCTCAAGCATCTTCATCCTTTGGAACCACCCCCAACAACCTCGTCCAAGCTCCATGGTATATTAGAGTATCGTTCAGGTGAAGGTCGTTGTGGATCATAGCACAATCAACACAAACAATGGAGATCTTTGTTTTGATTTTCCCCTTTTCTTGATTTGTAAACTTAAAATGGATTGAAATTTGAAATCATAAATGAGAATCCCTAGGTTTCTGGATTGTAGGGTTTTGATAAGATGTGCAGCAATTAGGAAATTCATGGAGATTTGGTGGTGAGAGACCATTGGCTGTGGTCAGAAGACACAGAGCAGCAGATGTTACATCTGATTTAAAGACAATTGCTTGGTAATCACTTGTCCTGTAAAGAAATTTCTGTTTTTCAAACGAATTGAATATTTAAAAAATAAAATGGCCAGTGATCTGGCAGCTCATTCCTTCTCTCCATACGTCCAAATCAGATCATGTAGGGCACTTAGCATTAACAGAAGGATCCGTATTACCTGCAACGCGAGTAAATGAGCCAAATTTTAATGACGTGATTGCAATTTCTTGAGGGGTCCACCAAAAAAGTGCATGGACCCCACCTCCTATGTCTCACACCATAAAAATTCGACTCATTTACTCCATCGCAGGTGATATGATTCCTTAACATAAGCCCCATATTTGTCAGTCCTCCGTTTTCAGGTTGCAATTGCTACCTAGCACATTCATTTTATTATTATTTTTTATCGATAAAGAAGGACTTTATTAGAAACAATAAGCCCCCAAAACTACAAGAGGTGTCACATAAGACGCCGAAAAAACAGAATTACAAAAGATATGAAACCATTAGAGACCCAGTCCAAAAGATGCCCAAGAGATGATCAAAGACAGGGCAGTCTCTTGAAGTTTGCAAGAATTAGAGGTCTTATTTTCGAAGATTCGAGCATTTCGCTCGTTCCACAACACCCAACACACCATGGCTGGGACAGCTTTCCAAACCACTTTACCTCTGATAAATCATCCAAGCTCTCTCCTCCAAATTGCGAGCAGGGACTTAAGAGGAGGCACAACCCACCTCCGGTTGAAGTGAGAGAGGAAATAAGTTCACAAGAAGAATGCGAGCTTACAATGAAAGAGTAAATGATCGCATGACTCATTGTCATCTTGACACGTGCTATATCCATTCGCCACCTGAAATCCCCTCTTCATCAGATCATCCATCGTTAGAACTCTTCCCCAAAATAATAGCCATAAAAAAACATCTACCTTAAGTGACATTTTGTTCTTCCATATCATATCCATTGGAAAAGGAGAGGCTTCTTGCCGAGTGGTAACAGGAATGCATCCTTAACTGAGAACTTCCCGCTTGACTTGCTTTCCCATCTCTAGAATCCTCTTGCTTCGGGCTCACCAACATAAGCTCTATTAAGTTGAGATAGAAGGTATGTAGTTTGGATGATCTCCTCTCCTGACCCTACAGGAATCAGGTCTTTAAAATCTTCATAACCCAATGCAATGGATCTCCTACAACATTCATGATAGAGGGATGCTCTAACAAGCTTGTTGGTTGAGTTCAAAGTCCTAAGAAATGAAAAAAAGAAAACGAGGAAGTGCCTGAAGCCCCACCCCAAAATGAACCAGAGTAATTATTTGTTACCTTGTAAATAAACTCTGAAAAAGAAATGTTCCTTCAAATGCCCAATAATATACAGAAAATATAGATGTTCTCAAATTTACATGGTTGCTAGCTGCGTCCCCCCAAAACTCAAACAGAGGCCAGCAGCTTCAGTTATAACCAATTGTAATAAAACATGAGGGAAAAAAAAAAAAGGTGTATAACAAAGGACATGAGAAAAAGAAATACACAACCTACTCATTAGAATGCAGCAGTCACAACACAACTAAATCAAGATTCTCATTCTACCTCGTATTGCATCATTGCGGAGTTTGAAGTGGCAGGTTAACTCATACAAACTCAAAAGTCTCCCACAGGTTGGGGTCTTGCCGAAGAAGACTCGCCCAAGGAGACAGAAGCCAGAGAAGATGCCCATACCCGGGCATTCTTTGCCCCTTCCCGGAAGTTCCTTGTCTTACACCGTCTCAGCTTGCTCCAAACACTCTTCACATCAATCGCATGAAGAAAATGCCCCAACAGCTGACTCGTCTCTCCAAAGATTCCCAGGTTCAGATGAACATGTGAGACCCAGAAAGCTTTGAGACATGATAGCATCTTTGGAAATAAATAGAGGAATGCCCTTAAGCAGAGAAACAATATGGAGAACACTAGGTAGGGTTCCTGTGCTAGAAACTCCTTCAATGAAGACCAGCTCCAGAGCTGAAGAAGTGGTTTCTCACTACTTCCCAAGCTGCTAGGTTGATCCTCAGTGAAAAATTCAACCTGTTCAACACCTGATTTATAGACAGCAAGATGAAACCCTTCAATTTAAATTAGGAAAGAAGGAAAAGAAGATCCATAAATTTGACTCAAGAACCACCTACCTGTTGTTCTCTCATAGAAGCTTACAAGGGAGACAAGATCTTTTGGACCATAATACCGCACCCTTGCTGTCTGGTTCACCATCAATACTGCGGGCAAACTATGAATTCCGTACCTTGAAAATACACTATAATTACAAAACAGGAGAAATGGGTGAGTACAGGTATTTGATAAGAGCAACCATAAAAAACAGAAGTCATCAACTTTTAATTATGACTCTGGAAAAGCAATCAGCCCCCCCCCCCCAAGCGACCGGGGGGTCTGTTCGCTTTACAAGTATTCACAGCTTACAGGACCCGCCAATCAATGTCTCCAATTCGGAGATCTTCTAGACCATACGTTGATTTGACTGGAAGATCTTAACAATCCGATTAGTAGCATTCTTATGGACAATCAGAGAAAGAAGGCAACTGTCCAAAGAAGTCTAGATTGGAATAATAATGATCATCTGCTCAGGTCAATTTTTGGCCTAAGAGTGTATACTTGGTGGGACCCGACAAATCGTCAAATCCTACCCGCATATATAGCTAACGCGAGGTAAAAATCTTCCATCCTCCCACCTGGGCATGGCTGAAGATTGTTCGACTGCCAGGTGTCTAATTTGAGGGAACATGGAACTAAGGGTGTCAAATGTGGACTGTACACCATGTGAAAATGGGCACCAGGAAGCATAGAAGAGTACAGCAGTATAGGCATTCTTCTGGCTCGAACTCAGAGCTCTGTCAAGGGATACTCCATTCACCTTTAAAGAGAGAAAAAAAAAAAAAACAATGTTAGAAAGAAATCTTTGTGCTCCTTAAGAAACAAACCATGTGTAAAATTTAAATCCTGGAGACCAACACCATAATGAAGCCAAGGTGAGGTTCAAGCTTCAACAGTTTAATTAATAAAAAGACATCTAGCAGAAGATTCCTTGGCGTGTGCACATTGCAAATGCAACCTTTTGACCAACTAAATGCAGGGCTAAAATAAAAAAGCAGACTCTAAACACAAAAGAAAATGCAAAACCAGGCATTTTGTACAGGATTTTGAATGTGGTTTGCTCTTACATTTCATATTGACAGCCATTAGAAATCCAAGAAAGCTATAAGAAAAATATTTCAATTAAAGCTAGTCTTTCCACCATATCATGCACAAAGGATATGAAATTCCAGTATCTCACCATTAACACCCTTCAAATTAAAACAAGTAAGCAACATCAAAATAAGTCTACCACAATATACAAAATGATGTTAAGCACAAAGAAAATGAAAAATCAGGTGATCAATAGTTACCAAGGGCATGCACATGATTATCACATTATACCTTTGTTTTCTTCTTTTTCTTTTTTTCTTTTTTTTTTTTTGAAGTTAATAAAATTTATTGAAAAATGGAGGTGGTGAAACACTACAACGGGAACCAGACCAGAAGCATGAGAAATGGCTCAGCTGAACTAAAACAAGAAAAAATAAAGCAAAACAGAAAATAGATCAACTCCCCTAACCTGAGAAGATCAAAGAGTCCATATCAAAGATCCAAACTCTATATGGAATGTGGCTGCATATTGAGACTGCTGAACTCCAGTTGAAAATCTTGGCAAACATTAAGTCAACCCACTTGGAAAACAAGGATGACTGACCCTTGAAGATTCTCTGATTACGTTCCTCCCAAATAGTCCAACAGATTGCATGTGGCACTATCTTCCCCGCCTCCAAGCCAAGTTGGGAAAGATTATAAAAGAATGACAAGACCAGCTGTTAAAAAGAGATCTCAAGGAACCCGGAACCACCCAACTGACTTCAAAAACGCACTAACATGAAATTCCAGAGTAGCCGCAACCTGCCAATGAACAAAGATGGCTGGATGATTTGCTTGCAGAGCCGCACATGACACATCTATTTGGGGTTATAAATCCTCTTTGGATCAGATTATCCATAGAAGGAATGTGATCCCATCGCATAACACATGTTGAACTATCTACAATATTGATCCCTACCACCTTTGACAACAAAGATAAACCCAAGGTTTCCAACAGAACTAAGACGAGCATGGAATTGACAACAAAGATAACCCCTAGGTTTCCAGCTGAACTAAAACAAACATGAAGTCACCTTAAATGAGAATGTGGGTGAGACAGAAGACAAGAACAAAATTCGACAATGTAAAATATCACTGTAATCCTTTCTTCTTTTTTCCTAGATCACAACTGTGGATTATTACAATAAAGTTAGGAGCCAGCTTTCACAAAGATATGAACTAAATGATGAATCAGAAAACCTTGTCCAGAAATATATGAATAGTAGGGAGAGAGAGAAAGAAAGAGATCAAATCCTTAGGCTAATTCAATTTTTTGCACCAAAAAAAGCACCTCTTTTGAAAAGTTCTTTACCTGTTTTAATGCTAGCCCTTCCCACCAACAAATACTAAAATTTGCAAAAATAACCACAAAATGATAGAAGAGTTGTTTTGTCTGAGGTGTGTGTAGAGGAGAAGAGGGAAGAAAGAAAATGAGAGAGGAAAGAGAATTTGGAAAACATATGGAAAGTATACAAGTATCCCCCAACATGTACTCACAACTATGCCCCACATGTATATGTATACAAGTATCCCCCAAGACACATATAATTACAACTAGGCCCCACATGTATATATATTTATGTATCCTCCAACACTCCCCATCAAGCTGGAGAACAGAGATACCACATTCCTAGCTTGCAAACAATCAAAGAAAATTGAACATTGTTTGACCCCTTGGTCAATATATCAGCAAGCTGATTTTCAATCATAACTTCTTTTTTTGCTAAGAAAAGAAATTTATTAAGAAAGGGGATAAGACATCCCCTAAAAGGAACCAACACCCCAAAGGGGATTACAAAAGAGGATCTTTAATCAACTTGTCCCACCCCTTTTTTTATGTCTACAGTAGAAAGCCCATAAGTTAAGATCTTCAATCTTAGATCTTAACTTAATGAATGGTATACAAATAATTCCAAACTTCAGATGGTCTTTAATGAAGTGGTGATCTAATTCGACATGCTTGGTTCTATCATGTTAGACAGTATTATAAGCAATGCTCATTGTTACCTTATTATCGTAGTGTAGACTCTTTAGACTTTGTACCGGAATCCCAGTTCAGTTAAGTGTCTCTTTATCCATAAGAATTCACAAATTCCATATGTCATACACCAAAATTTAGCCTCTGCAGTAGACCTTACCACAACAAATTGCTTCTTACCCCTCTATGAGACTAGGTTGCCACCCACAAAAATATAATAACCAAAAGTTTGAGTGTCAAGTCTGAAACAGAACCAACCCAATCAGCATCAGTATAGGCCTCTACACAGAGGTGTTTTCCCAGGGCATCCCTTCATGTACCTGAGAACCCTGTAAACCTCTCAAAAAGATCTAGTGGGTGTATGCATAACCTGGTTGAAAAAAAAAAATACTAACAGCATAAGCAATGTCCAGTCTACTAAGAGACAAATAGATAGTCGCCACACCAATCTTTGATATCTCCCCAGTATCAATAAGGTGATCGGTGATCACTATTATCTTCCTTCAATCTATAAATTGGGTCGACTGAGGTCTCACAAAGTTCACAACTTGTTAAGCCGGTTTATTGCAGAAGATCAAGGACGTACTTCCGTAGAGAAATGAAGATCCCCCTTCTTGGAGCTGACAACCTCAATTCCAAGAAAGTATTTTAACTAGCCAAAATACTTAATTTCCAGTTCCTATGCCAATTTCTCCTTTAATTGTTTCACCTCCATTTCATCATTTCTAGTTACTATAATGTCGTCCACATAGACAATCAATGTGACCAACCTGTCACCTTAAGTCTTCACAAAGTATGATTTGTTTGGCACTATTTGTACCCACTTTTCACTATAGCATTTCTAAATCATTCAAACCAAGCCCTTGTGGATTACTTACAGCCATACAAAACCTTCTTTTTAAACACCTTTCCTTTCTCAACTAGATACACAATCCCTCAAGTTATCAAAAATAAATAAATAAATAAATAAGATACACAATACCAAGAGAAGGCTTCATGTACCATAGTTGTAGGGAAGCTTGGTACAAGGTGGGAAACTCGTTTGGTAAACTAATTCCAAACCGCTTCCCCAAGTAGTGGGAAGCGCGCTTCCCAAACGTGGGAAGCACGGTGAAGTGATTGGGGAAGCAAGTGGAAGCCTTTGGAGAAAGCGAGTAGAAACATCTATAGAATAGATTGGGAAACAATCTAAGAAACAAAATTATTTTTTATTTAATGTTAAATAGTATGTTTTTTGTATCGAATAAAATATTATCTATGAAGTTTGGCAATGATTTTCTAGAAATGTATCGATTTATTGTTTATATTATTTTATTACAACAACAACAACAGCCTTATCCCCACTATTTGGGGTTGGCAATAAGAATCCCTACTATAAAATGCCTTGTGTAAAAACCATCTTATTTGAATCTTTATAATTGGTTGGCCTTACTAGTAACAAGTGGTTTGCATATTGATCTATATGTCATGATTCCTTATTACTTACATAGCATAAGTTTTAGCTTTTTTACTACGTTATTAAGTTTATTCACTTTACTGTATTGTAGTTGAAATTATTGATCATAAATTATTGTTATTTACTTCGTATTAGTAATCAATTATAGTACAAGTACTTATTGGTTGTAGACTTCTTATTTACTACTTACTTGTAATCACTTATTCACCTATTATTTTGATTTCATTTAATAGTCATTTCATAACATTTTTTTCTAATGGTTTGAAGTTATTTCTAATTGCACTTTACTTGCTTCTCAATCGCTTCTTACCCATTCTCCAAATGTTTCTTACTCGGTTTTCGCTTCTCACTTCCCAAGGATTTATTGAGTCTCGCTTCCCGCTTTTCGCTTTCGCATTGCTTCTCACTTTTGCTTCTCGCTCTGGTAACTATGATTTGGGAAGCCACGTGCAATTTGGTTGGATGTAGTTAGAGAAAATGTAGGAGAAAGTGGGAGAAGTAAGAGAAGAGGAAAACGTGGGGTAGGGCGAAACTGTTTTAGGGTTGCCACGTGGCACTCTTAAAAAATCAAGAAAACCAAGTAAAATTAGAAGGGGTTGTCCACATCACCAACCCTTTGCTTTAGTATATATAGATTCTTTTTTTAAAACTTTGTAATGCCTATATAAGGCACCCCACATTTTCAATAAAAAATAATTGATTGAATATGAAAAATTGAAATTGAAATGGTGGGTACGACCCAGGTTATCTCTCCTCTCTTGTGGTTGAGTCGTGGACTCCCCAAGATATCTCCTTCTCTCTTCTTCCACGAGTGAAGGTAATCTCTCTTTCCTCTTTTATCTCTTTCATCTCCTCTATTCCCTTCCCCATGATTAAACCTCTTCCCTCTTACTCTCTTTCTTCCCTTTTTTCCTATTGTTTCTTCCTTCCTTCTTTCTTTCTCCTTTATTTTCAATTGCTGTTTTCTGTTTTCAGATCAGCCAATCGGCTCTTAATAAATCCTGTTTCCCCCACTGTTTTGACCTACAGAACAGCCCAGATTTGTTCCTGATAAAACTATTAGAATCCCACTCGAGCCTTCTTGCTGTTAGCCCTGTTCAGTCCCCTTTTCGTCAGTGTTACCACCCTGATCTGAGCCTAATCTGTCTCACAAACAAGCCTCTGTTCTGTCCCAATCAGCCTTCTGTTTTTTTCTTAATCTTAACCTACCTGAAACCCCAAGTTGAACCATATAAAATTTCTGCTTATACTGTCCACTTGTCTGCACCAAACAAAGCCTCTTTCAGCCATTTTGAACCCTACACGAGTCCCCCTTTGTGCATCAAACACCGATTTTTCTGCAGTAGTGTTTGATACCTATTTTCTTCTACCTTTAGCCTTCTAAAAGTCCTCAAATCAGTTTACTGTTTTGAGCTCTCAACCTACCTCTAAATCAGTGTTTTACCCCAACTGAATTCAGCCTTTCTTCGAATCTTTTTTTCGTTTATGCCCCTTTATTGTTCTGTAAAAAAGAAAAAGAAAAAGATTTTGAGTGAAAGTATTCTTTTTGGGAGTTGTAGCATTGTATTTGCCTTCTGTTTTCGTATCTCGTTCTTTCTTTGATTTTTTTTTCCGTATCTGCCCTTATATTGTTTTGTTTTTGTGTTCACCTTCCGGGAGAAGTATTGTTTTTGTTTCTTGTTCTTTGCCTTTAATAAATTTCTTGTTCCTCTAATAAAGTTCATTTTTACCCTCCAAGAAAAAAAAAGAAAAAAGA
The DNA here is from genome assembly GCA_025762735.1 of Platanus orientalis. Classification (NCBI taxonomy): domain Eukaryota; kingdom Viridiplantae; phylum Streptophyta; class Magnoliopsida; order Proteales; family Platanaceae; genus Platanus; species Platanus orientalis. Next base: position 6,264 of record JAOXJP010097297.1, on the reverse strand, counting down.
GAGAAAAAAATGAAAGAAATAAAGGAAAAGATCATGCTTTGATACTTAAATGAAGTTTATCTTTCTGCAGCTATATGGAGAAGTTCCATTTACTTTTGTTTGGGAAGACATAACCTTTGAATTTGAGACATGCACCTTACACTTGAAATATTTGAAGGCTAGTGATTATCCTTTTTTATCCCTGATTATTAATGCTACCTTTGTATTGTAAATTTGAACAAATACCCATTTTTATATTGAAATATCTAAAAAAATTCTGAAACATTAGCATTCATCTTTCGTGCTGATTCTTAAATAATTCATTTGTCTTTGCATGCAATATGTTTTACAGGCCCTGTCGCTGAAGACATGTTTCATTGGCAAGCAACTATTATGGGTCCCCCGGACAGTCCTTATGCAGGTGGGGTCTTTCTAGTTACTATTCATTTTCCGCCAGATTATCCTTTTAAACCACCTAAGGTATCACATCAACTCTAATTGCTTTTATTGTATGTTTGCGATATAGCTTCACATCAATCCCATCCTTCATTATTTATTGCAGATACGTTAGGGTTTTTTTTTTTAATAAAAAAAGTAAGTAATGTTGCATAGTATTAATTGTCAAAGGAGGATGTGGTGCACCCCATGTACATGAGGGCTGTACACAAATTATGATGCTGGGTAAGACATCAGGAAAGTCATGTTTTTTATGTTTCTTTATTGTTTATATGGTTTTTTTTTTGTGTACTTAGGGTTATTTTAGTCATTTTTCATTTGTTAGATGAGGGGTCTAATCATTAGGTTTTGTTCTTTCAGTCTTTTTTTAGTGTTTTTAAGGTTCCACAGGTATTGGTTAAGTTGGTAGGGAGTTAATAGAGGTTTTTTGCACACTTTTCTGTGCAGGGGTAGAATTGTAATTTTGGCCCATAGGATTGGACACCCCATCTATTGGAACATATAAATAGTTCTTATAACTCTAGTTTTGGGGCTTGAAAGAATTAATATTGAATTTTTGCTGCTACCACTGTTGATTCCCAAACTCTAGGAGTGATTCCTAGAAACCCTAGAGTGGTTCTAGGTGATTTTTCATCTTCTTCTTTATCTCTTCTACTTCTTAGACTTCTTCATCAATAAAGCAAGCATCCGGTGAATTTTTTTGCACATAAATCATCCATTTGGCTACAAGATAAGTCTCTCCGGAAGTTCTAAAGTTTTGTTTTCTGTTTTATTTATTTCCTTATGTTTTGGGCTGATTTCTATAATTCTCTTCTGCTGGATTTTCTGGGACAGACCTGAGTTATGAAAATTTTATATGCTTTTATTGATTTGTTTAAGCTGAAATTTTACTAGTATGTTCTTCATACATAACTTGTTTTCCATATAAAATTCAATGTCATTCGGATACCTCTAGATCAGATTTTTGTTCATTCCAATTTCTGTCCAGGTTTGCATCCAGAATTGACTTCCAAAGTTGTCTTCTTTTAAACCCTAAATACACCTATGCCTTGTGACCTCTTTCAGTTCTATTTCAAATCTGTTGTGGATCCATAACCCGTAGGAGTTTATTGGTCTTCCAAGCCATCCTCTGCTTCAAATTAAAAGCAAGATAAAAGGGAAAAGCAGAAGACTATCATTCTAAATAAGAAACTACTTTGTCTACACATCAGTACCTATTGAGAAGGCAGTTTGTTATAGCATTCTGACTGTTAGAGGAAAATGGAGGAATTGATTCCCTTGAAATCTTTGAGAATTGATGCAAAAGTAAATGGGGCGATTTAACTTGTCCAAACTGTTGGTCAAGTTTCTGGTATTTATTCTATTACTTATATAAAACGTAAGGGTTTTTTGGATTTTTTGTATTTCATTTTTTTTGACACAATTACCCTTGTAGAATTATACAGGTACATTTAGTCTGAAAAATTGAAATTGATAGTTTATATAGAAACAAATACATGCTATTAAGGAACTTTATTAAAACTAATGAAAACATCAAATAGAAAGATAAATATTAAGAAAGATAAAAAGAAAATAATACTATAGGATTAAAATGGTTTTAGGTAGGTTTTCCCACCTGTGATCTTGTAAGCTTGTGATCTTTTAAAGCCCTCCTAAAATCTAAATTTCAAGATTTTCCCGAGTGAGGGGATGAAGTGCATGAGGAAATGGTGTGTTTTTTTTTTCTCCTTCAAGTATAAGGAGTAAATCTAATCTTCTCCCCTTTCCAATGTAAGCTCGTGATCTTTTAATCAATGGTCTTTCCAAAAGCTAATCGTATCCCTTTTCCCAATGTATGGTCAGTGTGGGCAACGGTCAAGGAGAAGGCCTCAAGGGGTTGTCCAAGAGGCTGATGCCTCAAAATGTGAGATGCTTGTCTCACATGATTTGCACTATGTTGGGGCATGTGTCTCCTGTATTGCTCCTTTTGTTGTATGATAAAGACATAAAAGTATTCTTCTATAATTTTATTCAAATAATTTTTTTGATGAATCACAATCAAAAAATTTAGATTGAACAATCACATATTTTAATCATGAAATATATTTAGATTGTTCAGTTACAACTCTGTCCTATATGACATTTAATGTTTTCTGATGGATGGGGTTTTGAAGCCACTAGCCTACAATGTACTTTTTTTTCTTCGATTCCTTTGCAAATCCATGGTTTGTACTTTATATTAACTTTTGATACAAATCAATGACCGGACATCACTTTGTGTCACTATGTAAATGAACTGAAAGGTATATCTTCATTGAGCCTTTTTCTTTGCCTCACTTAACCTTTTCTTCATCTTCTATTCTTATCTTTTGTTTTTTTTTGTGAGCTTGTGTGATGGTTGAATTATATATGTGGCAAGTTCAGTTAATGTCTAATTCCTAATTGTTGTATACATTGCACTGATATTAACTGTCTCTTAGCTAGGAAATAAAGAGTAGAATCACCTTTTATATACAAAAATCTGTGCTTTAACAAAACTGAATAAGAAGGCCTTGAAATTAAAGGTGTTGATGCTTCCATCTTGCCAATATAGACATTACACCGGCCAGAGGCCTGCTTGGGCTGACAAGTGCCAGCCCAGCCTGGCCTTACAAGGTGTGACTTCCTTCCTTCATGTCCTCTTTTCTAAGGATAAAACCTGAACTTTTCCCCTTGTGGGAAACCTGATATGGCAGAGGTAGAGACCATTCCATAACCTTGTACTCTTTGATGTTTACCTTTAAGAACAGTCTATAAACATGCAAAAACTCAATACTCAACTAAACTTATCCCAACTTGTTGGGATTGACTATACAAATTCTATTCTGCCATTTCATCTATCTTAGGCGATATCTCCTGTTGGATCAAGGGCCATCATATTTTCTCTCACTACTTTGACCTAATTGGTTTTTTGCATTCTTCTTGTCCTCTTTAGTGCCTCAGCTTGCTCCATCACTCATCACTAGATGCATTCACTTGTCTTTGTTGCACATGCCTAGACCATCTCAGTTGACTTCACTCATCTTGTCACCTATTGGTGCTACCCCTAAGCTCTCGCAAATGCATTTATTTCTGATATATCATTTGTAGTCTTCCACTTATTCATCTAAATATCCTCATCTTAGTTGCACTCATTCTATGTATGTTGCTTCTTAGTTGTCCAACACCCTACTTCGTAAATCTTAAAGCTGTGTTTTCCCTATAATTTTAATGTTTGCATCAATCACTCAGCACTCCAGAAACAAAAATTCATACACCATTTTATTTAGTAAATTATAGTTTACTCACATGGATGATAAGTAAATGTTTATGCTAATATATTTAGGAAAAACTAATATGAAGTATATAAAAATTATTGCATTATATGTGGATAATATGATAAATAAATGGAAAAGTAAGATCCCTTTCTCTTCTTTATTGTGGATGGGTTGTGCAGGTTGCATTCAGAACGAAGGTTTTCCACCCGAATATTAACAGCAATGGCAGCATTTGCCTTGACATCTTGAAGGAGCAGTGGAGCCCTGCTCTAACCATTTCCAAGGTTCTTGTTCTGCAACTCCCTTTGCCATCTATTACACTTACAATTATTGGAAGCTTGTTTACAAAATCAAGGGTAATTTTTTGATAAGTGAAGATCTTAATATCCTGAGCATTAGGGGTGGGTGATTATCATTATCATGATAGAGATATTCTGAAAAGACTGAAACTCGCCATTAGGTGTGGCAATGCTAATTTTCTGGGTCAAATCAACCCCATACATAGGAAACTGTAAGTTGGTCATAATGAAATAGTGAATGTTTGCGATCATTTAATCAGGTTGATTTTGTGACATAAAATACATCCTACATGCAACTGTTACGGATTTACCTCTTTGTCCTGATATTAGTAGATTCTAAACTACTTGGGCTGCAAACAGAGCAGATTTTTATTTGGATTTGATTCAATATTTGGTCTGCTTAGGTGATTACAGATTTAGGTGGATCTGCTCTGATTAAAGATCTGGTATGTTTGAGCGAATACAGATCTATATTGCAGATTTATATTGATCATCTCCAACCAAATATTTGAAATCGATATCCAGACACAAAGGGGAATATATGGATCATGTTTTAAAATATCCACTGGTTATTTAATCAGATGCAGATATCCAATTAATCTTCACGGGCTGAATTTAGATCCTAGGTGATCTTTATTTATTCGGTTCATTTACGGGTGGCAGTAATTTTGTTTTAACCAGTGAACATGTTTTCAACTCTTATTAGGATGTCCTCTATTTTATCATCTAAATTATCAAATTGATTCTTGTTTTCAATTTCAGGTGTTGCTCTCAATTTGTTCCCTGTTGACGGACCCAAACCCTGATGATCCGTTGGTGCCAGAGATTGCTCACATGTACAAGACAGACCGGAGCAAGTACGAGACTACTGCAAGGAGCTGGACTCAGAAGTACGCAATGGGTTAGCAGTGTTGTGGGGTGTGTGCAGGGCTAGTTGTTGCTTTGGTCTATTGGTCTTATGCATGAAGTTTGATACAGGTTCGCCCTGTGTGGCAATGACAGCCCTCCATAAAAAAACAAAAAAACAAAAATGCTAAACCTTCGATTGTTTGTATGGGAATCCTTTTAACTCTTGAAAAAATACCTCTTGTTTCCATATTATATTTTGTTGCCGATTCTTTCCTGCGTAACTGAAACCAGAGGGGAGATACAGGAGAGCCTTTAGGCTCTTCACTCCTTTCGGTACCCCAAAGAATTGGGTACGAACAATCCATGTACCAATAGGTGCTGGCACATCAATGCCAAAAATTGATTAGCGTCCCCCCTAAAAGGTGTAGGACTTTTTTTGGCGCTGATGTGGCAGACCCTGATGCCATTCGCACCTATTTGTTCAGGTGGGGTGTTCGTACCAAATCAAAGCTCCAAACTCATTCGGTCAGAATGTTTTGAATTTTGGTAAATTTGAAGCCCATTAAAATTTAATAAAGCACCTTTTGGTCATAGCATTAACATCACAGTGAGGGTGACATGGGGTGATTCGAAATTGAATTTCTTGTTTTATTAATTATCAGTAGGGAAATGCTTTATCAGTTTTTATCTTGAAATGACTTTATCACACATTCAATGCTGAGGGCATGCCACGAATGCTAATTTTTTTTAATTGACTTTTAAAGAGATTACTTACAACTCATAAATTTCTCACTTCATGACGAGCAACAATTAATGAGCTTGGACCGTATCACCGTAATTAAAAAGAAAATGTTGCTATAGATATCCCTGAAAGTCCTTGGGGCTTAATCTCCTAGAAAAATTGTAGTCGAGACAGCTGATAGGTGTGTTCTCTGACAATAAAAGTAGTATTAGTCATCTTCAAACTAAGAGTAGCACTTGATTAGACGAGGGAGAGTCAAATTGTCATGTTCTCAGGAAAAGCTTTAGTAGACTGTCTTTTGCAAGGGATTCTCCAAGTTCCAAAATATGTAATGGTGAGAGTGCCTCCCAAACTTAATCATACAAGGGTATATTTTATTTATATAGTCGAGCATGATGTAATGGGGTGGGATTTTGTTTTCCATCTTTTACGTCAATCACCCCCTTTTTATCAGAATCAATTGAATGTGTATCCTTTTGTAGAAATTTTATACATTTAGGTGGCTCTACCCGCTTTTCAAGTTTGTGGAAGCAAATAGACTCTGGACACTTGGGTTTGTGGCTCATGAACTTCATATGTATAAACCTAGGCGCCATATCAAGTGCACCACACTCCTGATGTGACCACTCAGGAGGGGGAATCAAAAACCTCCAAAAAGTGAATT
>JAOXJP010097296.1:0-60280 GCA_025762735.1 Platanus orientalis | reverse complement strand
GTCATAAAGATGACGGTTCTCTCAACCATCATAGATGGTTGTTTCCTATATTTAATGATTCCTAAGTGTGAATTAGTAATTATTCTATCAAATCCTAAAGTTTCAAATCAAAATTCATTCATTTAACCTGTATCTCACCTATCTCTCGGTTTTGGATGCCGTATCTCCACGATAACTTGCGATACGCAAGACATACCCGTATCTCGGGTCCGCAATACAAGTTGCGATAATGATATTTTGAACCTTGCACGAGACGAATCTTCACCAAAGTTCTCCCCTTAAGAGAAGTTGTTAATGAAGAGAAAAAAAAAATGAATAGATTCAAAAAATGTGACATCCCATGAAACAAACCTCTTTCTAGAAAGGGGTGATAATAGTTATAACTCTTTTGATTCGCAACATAACCCAAAAACTACACTTAAGTGCTTTAGAATGAAGCTTGGTGCGATCAAATTTAAGAATATGCACACAAAAAATGTAGCCAAAAGTTTTAACAGACATAGAAAACAAGGAAGATGGTGTAGAAAGAACCTCAAGTAGAGTTTCATATGAAAGAACACGAGTTGGCAATTTATTCATGAGAGAGGAAGTTGTCTAGACAGTATCAAAACAAAAAAAAAAATTGTACCATGTATAATAAACATAATAGCACGAGTTATCTTAAGTAGATGCCAAATCTTCCTTTTAGTGACTCCATTTTGTTCAGGATTGCCAAGACACGTAGTCTGGTGAATAATACCAGACTCATCAAGGAAAGAAGAAAGATTCTCCGAGATATATTCTCGTCCATTGTCAGAATGCAATATATGAATTTTTGCATCAGATTGAGTCGCAATATGTTATGAAACGAAACAACACAAACATCATTTTTATTTTTCAACAAAAATACCTATGTGGCACGAGAACAATCATCCACAAATCTAACAAAGTTTTTAAATCCAGATAAAAAGACAAAAGGTAAAGGGTCCTAAACATCATTATGGATAATAGAAAAAAGAGAATCACTTCTTTTCTTTCTTATTAGATAAACAAAACGACAATGCTTTACAAACTAACAAGGTTCACAATGAAAACTAGAAATAGAATAAGCAAAATGGGGAAACATTTGACACAACAAAGTAACAAAAGGACGGCATAATCTACGGTGCCACTGCAACAACTCATCTAAGGATGATGAAGCGTTTTTCTTTATTACTAAAGATGCAACTGGTGTACTCAAAATCCAACAAGTATAGTCCAACATTCTCATGTCCCAAGATAATCATCTTCTTTGTCAGCAAGTCCTAAAAAAGACAATAAGAGAGAAAAAAGGTAACACTACAATTGAGATGTTTAGTAAGATGACTAATAGACAACAAATTCAAAGTAAAAGTAGGGACATGCAAGACAGAGGATAACTCAGATGTGACATGGACATCACCATGGCTAGCCACTGAAGAGTATAAACCATCTACAATACACACTATATCGCTAACTAACTTGATAGGAATGAAAGAGAGTGGACATACCGGTCATATAATATGATGCTCCTGAATCAATAATCCAAAAGACTTAGAGAAGAGAAAACAGAATCAAAGAAGATTGACCCAGATGTACTGTTTATGCAAAGGATAGGGTACGAGCTGCGAAAGGTGTATTAAGTTGGGCAACAAAGCGACAAAAGACCTCAACCTTTGTTTGAAATAAATCATCACTATCACTAGAACTAGAAGATACTAATGGCACTGTATCTGAGGATGTAGAAGCAACTGCTTGGGCATTGGGACGACCTCCAAAATGAGCACCACCTCGACCACCTCTAAAACCACCATGTGTGAAGGAACAAACTTACTCCTAGGAAGGATGGCCATGAAGATCCCAACAATCGTCCTTAATGTGGCGAGAGCAACCATAATGTTGACCTTATCTCAATCATTTGATATATTACCAAACCAACCACCATGGTCATGGAAACTATTGCCACCACGGCCTCCTCGTTGAGATAAAACGGAAAATGCTGATTTTTCAAGGACAGGAACCACATTCATTACACTTTGTCTTCTTTCTTCACGATGAACATGAGAGTACACTTCATTTAATGGTGGTAAAGGATCATTGCCAAGAAATTGACCCAAACCTATTCATATTCAGAATTTAAGCCAGCCAAAAACTCAAATGCTTAGATCTCCTCTACATATTTTTCATAGGCTATAGAATCTTTAATACAAAATGGGTGATAAATAACATAGTGCTCCAACTCTTCCCACATCTTACGAAGTGAGGACTAATAAATGGAACGGGGAAGATCTCTTTGTTTGAACTGAGCAATTTGCTGACTCAATTCATAAACTTTTGCAATGTGGCCAACTTCAGAAAATTTCTGCAACAAGAAACTCCATATCTAGTTGGCTATATCAAGAAATAAGTAATGCTCACCAATTTCATACTTCATAGAATTCAGCAACCAACCCATTACTAAGGCATTCTTAGTCTTCCACTTACGGTACCTTGGATCGCCTGGAGAAGGAATCTCTATCTCACCAGCCAAATAGTCCTCCTTATCCTTCCCTCTAATAAATAAGGGCAGATCTGGACCATAACAAAGAATTACTACCATCAAACTTTATTGTAGAAATCCGAAATTGGGACAAATTGGAGGCAAGATTATTCACACTTCCATCTATAACCCCAGATCCATTTGAAGGCCAAAATACTATAAAACAACCTCCACAGGCAATAGAGCAGTCCCAATGTCAACAAAAAAGAATTCACAAATCACCAAATACTCACATAGCATGGAAAACAGCACCATAAAGTCCATCGGCTGCTAGCAGCAAGGAAAGAACATATAAACGAATCCAAGGGTTAGAAAGGTCATCATAAAACAAAGTATCAAGGGGTTGACGATCACAAAACATCACCAAACACCCTGATATAGCAAACCCCTTTGATCAAACTCATGGAAAAGTGCATAAACACAACTAATATAAGGGGGCAGCAACTATGCCTACCAAAAAATAGTCCAACACTTTCAATATAGCCCCAAATCACATGGGGTCTTCTCCAACAGAATTGCCTGATGGCGGGGGGGGCGGGGGAGGGGGGGGACTAAATCGACCCAAAAAACCAAGCATAGAAACTCTTGAATCGAACCAAACAATAAAAATTCCGAAACCAGGAATTTCTTCTATTTTTCACAAAAAAAAATAGCTTAAAAAATGTCCCATGTCACCAAAAATTCACAATACAATCTCTATAATGTATCTAAATTAGAGATCCATCGAAACTTACAAAAACCCACCACTGCCTTGTGTGTTCATACAGCTGTTAGAGTCAGCAGTATCGGGTGTGCAGAGAGTCAACTACATTCATGGCTCTACCCTGCTCTGATACCAAGTAGATAGACCTGCAAGTTAGGGCTTAGAACAAGAAGAAGAGAGAAGAAGAAGAAGAAGAGGGAGAAAAGAGAAGAGAGTCTATGTATGAAGCAGCAAAAACGTATGGAGTATGTCTCCATACAGTAGACTTCATTCATTTATTAAAGAAATTAGGTCTATGCTACATGGTATAGCATAGCCTGTATACATGACTAACATACCCTCAACATATGTATACCCATATATACTAACAACCCCATCCTACATCACCTCTACGCCACACCATCCTTCAAGTCTAAGTACCGGATAGCCTTCCCTCTCCTACCCCTCCTCTTCCTCTCCCCCTAGATGAATACACTTCCTTAGCAAAAGCATTCCACTCTCAACCCATTCTGATCTCTTAAGGAAAGGAGTGGCAAGGATGGAAATAAGGAGGTGATGCAGATCCAAAAGGGAATGATCTAACAAACTGATGCAAGAGAAAAAGGGAATGATTTGGTGCTCTACTACCAAAACCAAAATTGATGAAAAACCGAGGGGAGAAAACTATTCTCTCTTCAAGGGTTAAGGTATTTAAAGACCAAGTTAATGAGATGAGGGCTAGGGGTTTAAAAGAAATAAGGATTGATTCTAGACTATGTTACAAAGGACTTTGTAGAAAAAAATAAATAAATAAATAAATAATAGAAAACAATGATGAATAAAGAAAGAACTAACTAGAATCACCCTAGTTGCTGCCTGGTAATCAAACCTAGTGTTCAAGGCATTTACACTTCCAAGTTGTTTAGCAAATTTCCTTCAAAAAGTGTATTCATTCAATCATTCATTAATAGATCTCTGAGTTTTTTCTTTTTCTTTTTTTTTTTTTGATAGGTAAGCGTTAGTAGTTAATTTATTAGTAGGTGAAGACAGGGTTTGAACCCAGGTCTAAGTTACAAAGTGTATATATAACTTTTACACTCAGATTTTGAAATTCCAATCTAGCTAAACTTCCTAAAAAAACTCTTAACATAGTTAATTACCATCACAAAGTGATACCCTAATTTTTTGGGCATAACTTTTTCAAACCATATCAAATTCACACGATTTTGCACTTGTTGGAAAGGTAACTAAATAACCTTTCAAATGACATCAAAATTATACCAATCATATTGCTGGCATAAAGGGGATGAGTTTCTCATTTAGTTCAATTATGGGGAATACCTTGATAGTCCTGATCGCAAAGTTGTTCCTTTGAATGATGCAAGAGTGGTGTTGGGAAAGTCTTGGCTAAAGGAACGGTGAACTAAATTTTATGAAGAGACTAATGGTTTGAAGGTTCATACCAATGGTAAATGGTATCACCTTATTCTTGCACCATAACAGTCTCTTACGGTATTGTCAGTTTCCATACACACGAAATCCAAAGAGAGCCATTGAGAAAATCTTTGAAGAAGGTTTGACCAAGATTCAAACAATCATTGCGAAATCCAAAGGTGATAAGAAAAAGGTGAATGAAATGGATAATGACTCCAAGCCTGATTCTAACCCATTGTTTGAGGGGAGGGGCCCAAGAAAAAAGCCAAAGAACTTCAAGATCGAACCTTGTTCAAATTAGAGAAGACTGATGAGGAAGCCAAGCCTACAGCTAGAGTGGAGGATGAAGACCTTCAGGTGGAAGATGTTGTGCAAGCCAGTACAGCTATTTTGAGTCTGCCAGATGAGCAAGTGGTGATGCAGGATGTATGTGATGTTGTTGCCCCAGTTCTTGACCAGCTAGAAGTTGAAACCCAACTCCAATATGTGCAAACTCACATCCACTTGTAGTTCCCCTACAATTTCAAGAGCCAACAGTCTCTTATCTGAGTGTGTTGTCAGTTAAAGAGCATGAGGAGGATTGTTACGAGGCCTTTCCATTATAAGTTGTTCGCGAGAAGACAGATCATGGTTATGTAGTTTGAGCTTCTCAATATTGTTGATCCTTTCGCATTACAAAACTCGATGACAAGTTTTTTTAAACCATGGGAGAATGATGCAGAACAAGAAAGAGCTTCTATTCAGATTTGATGGATTTTTGCAAGGGTATTTTAGGAATTTTGTGGTTAAATTTCTTTAATTTTGCCAATTTTAGGCTAATCTACATTAGTTTGTATTAATCAGTTAAATGGTTTTAATTTATTTCCAAATAAAATAGGCTTTATTTAATTTTAAAGAAAGTGGAAGACCTATTTACGTCACTTTTCTTTAGGCCCCATTTTGAAAGGTCAAACCTTATCCGTTTGCGATGCTTTTGGTTCCATTTGAAAGGTTATTCAATTACCTTTCCAATGAGAACAAGATCTTGAGAATCCAATCTGATTTGGAAAAATTATGGCCAAAATACTGGCAGGGTATCTTTTTAAAACGGGATTTAGTTATTTTAGAATTTTATTTTTGTAGGAAGTATAGTTAGAGTGGGATTTGGAAATATTGGAATGTAAAGCCCAAACATATGCTTGTAAGCCACAATATTATTAATGAAATTGATGAATAAAGAATTTTCTTTCTTTCTAGCTTTTGGCTAGTGTGTTATTCATTTGTGAAGTCTAAAACCATAAGTGGTTCTGATGCAAACATCTAAGCTGAAGTGGGGCCCATATAACATGTGGGTGGGACCCACATGTGTAGCAATAAAGAGAGATCATGTGGTACATGTTGAGGGGATTTTATTTTATTTCTTTCTCTTTTGGGAGATTTTATTCTCTTTATTTCTTTATCTTTTGGAGGATTTTATTTTATTCTCTCTTTTGGGGGATTTTATTTTATTTCTTTTTTTATTTTTTAAGTTGCATTTAGGGAATGATTTGCTAAGTTATACCTACCCTAAGAGGGCAACTCATGGGCATAATTCTATCTTAATTTTAGCGTTAAAATTGATGAATAAAATTTTTTCTTACATTCTAGCTCTCAGCTAGTGTGTTCTTCCTTTGTGAAGTTTAAAAACCAGAAGTGGTTTTCCCCAAAGGTGGATTCCTTGGGTTTATTCAAGTTTGGTGGAGGCCAAGATCCCCTGCTTTGGGTTTAGAAAAGCTTCAAATCAGGTCTTTATTTTTTTTTTCTTTGTTCTTGTTTTTACTACATCACTTTAGGTTTTATTGATATTCTTGACTATCATTCTACGTCAACTTTGGTATCATCTCATTGTCCTGTACCAAATTGGTATTAAAGCAAGGTTCCAACTAGTCCCTACTTGGTTGGGTTCCTGGGACTATTCTTTTAGCTAGTTCAATTTAGTTGTAATCCCAACGAATATTAGATGGCATTATTTATTTGCAAAGTCATATACCTTAAAGTTTGAAAAATGGCCTAAAGCCTGAGATTTTGGAAAGAACCCTAAAACATAAGATATATGTGAAAGGCAGAATTGTTGGTTTATTCTTTATCCTAGTTTTGGGATAAACCCTGAAACTTTTAGAAACAGACCCTAAAAGTTATGCATCCCCTGAAAAGATGAGATGGTTCTTCTAGTGAACACTGAGTTTGTTTTTCCTTCTGCAAAGACAACTAAATAACAATTAGTAATTGGGTTTATCAGAACCTTATTTCTACATCTTTTGTTGAAAAGCTCCTACAAGATCCGAAAAATCAAATATATTGTGGATATGTTAACGATCGTGTTGTTGATATTCAATTCTATCACGGAAGAGACTACTTCAATGGTGTTAAATGCCTAGTGCGTGATTTTCCCTTAACTAACATACCAGTGATCTGAGGCAGGCAATGGATTAAGGAGAGAAAAATTACTTTTAATAAGGTGACACAAGTGTTGCAACTCTATAACTATGATGTGTGGTATCATCTTCAACTCAAGCATGCTAATAAGGTGTCAATAGTGATAACTGAAAGTATTCAAAATTTCTTGGATAAGAAGACCGAAAAAATGTTGATGCAGTTAAGGAGGAACCCAAGATAGAATCTAATGAAAACTCGGAACTGTTTAATGTAGAAGGCAAGCTTACAACTAGTGTGGAGATTGAGGATCTTGATGCAAGAAATGTTAAGCAAACTTGTGCTGATGTTTTGAGTGAGACAGATGAGGCCGTGGTAGTTGCTGGCACATATTCCATTGTTGTCCCAATTTGTGACTAGACAGCTATTAAAAAGCAAATTCCACAACAAGATGAGATCCAACCTATTATGATAGCTACACCAATCCATGGGTCTGAGCAAAAGACAGATGAGGTGTAATATGAAATCTTTCCACTACACGATCCTTGCAAAATGAAAAGCCTATTGTTATACAGTTCAAGCTTCCCATGGTTGCATATTCTTCTTCACTATAAAACTCAAGGACGAGTTCTTTCAAATAAGGGGAGTTTGATGCGGACATCCAAGCTGAAGTGGGGCCTATGTGACATGTGGGTTCCACCCACATGTATAGCAACAAATAGAGATCGTGTGGTACATGTTAGGGGGATTTTATTTTATTTCTTTCTCTTTTGGGGGGGATTTTATTTTATTTCTTTCTCTTTTGGCAAATTTTATTCTTTTTATTTCTTTTTCTTTTTCTTTTTCTTTTGGAGAATTTTATTTTATTCTCTCTTTTGGGGGATTTTCTTTTATTTTTTTCTCTTTATTTTTTAAGTTGCATTTAGGAAATGATTTGCTAAGTTATACCTACCCTAAAAGGGAAACTCATGGGCTACAAAATGGACCCATCATGTCTCAGTTTTGGCATTGAAATTGATGAATAAATTTTTTTATTGGATTCTAGCTCTCGGCTAGTGTGTCCTTCCTTTGTGAAGTTTAAAAACTATGAGTGGTTTTCCCCAAAGGTGGATTCCTTGGGGTTTATTCAAGCTTGGTGGAGGCTTAGATCCCCTGCTTTGGGTTTGAAAAAGTTTCAAATCAGGTTTTTATCTTTTCTTTTTCTCTTTTCTTGTTTCTACTACATCACTTTGGGCTTTATTAATATTTTAGCTATCATTTTACATCAACTTTGGTATCATCTCATTGTCCTACATCAAGTTCCCTTGGTGGATTCCTTGGGTATATCTAGTTGGGTAGAATCCAAAATCCCTTGTTTTTTGTTTGGAAAAGCTTCAAATCAGGTCTTCATCTTTTCTTTAATTTAAAATGTTCTTTGATTCCAAGATTAGTATTCTTGATAAATTTTCTGGTTTTCTTGATCTTCTATAATGTTGTTCCCACATTAAAACTCTTCCATTACATTCAAGAACCTCTCTTATTGTGTTTCTAAAACCATAGAAATCGCCCCTTTCTATTTTTGTCTTTTCTTGATTTTTATTAGGGGTTTTATTCCCTGATAAGTCTACTTACCATCCATATAAGATTCTTGACGTTTCTCCTTGATTTCATATAGTTCTTGATTCATTTCTACCTCTAGTTTCTTGCTTTCTTGAATTTCAAGATCCTACAATCTGAAATTTTATATAATTTTGTTTACCTATACTTGTCAGAATTACTTGAAATTTGGTATACATACTCCTCATAGGCATCAAAATTAACCTGTAAATTTTCTGATTTTTCTAATGCACCAACAGGGGTATTTTGGTAATTCCATGGATCTTCCCAAAATTTCCAGAATTGCCCGTATTGGGTCCTTACCTCTTTTTCTCTTTCTTTTCATCTCGAAATTCTTCTACTTTGATTCCTATTTAATTCATCTTTCATTCCTTGGCTTTCTTTGTAAACATTCAAGTACTTTAGGGTTGTTTCTATAGTTTTGGGGTTCTTTCCCTACTTGTCTTTCAAGTTTGAAAATATTCGGGTAACCCTAATTTCTTTCTTGAAACACTAATCTCTTTCCTACACTTCCGCAACATCATTGAAAGCCCATAACCCACAGGTTAGTAGCCTAACACTTGGAAGTCCTTCGTCACTAGGTCGTCCTGCCTCATTAAACTTTCTTGCTATAATTGAACTAATTGGATTGGCTTGGGAAAGCTCATAGTATGTTTTAAGTAGTTCATCTGGGATCACATCAACAACTCAATACCTTCCTTGGGCACATCAAGGAGCTATTCAAGAGAAGATTGCTTCATCTAAATAAAAAGATTAGTGACAACTTTATCATTCTACTACATCTAATATTTTTGTTTATTCAATCAGAGTTGCAGGTAAAGTTGGTGGAAATAGCTTTGGCTCATCAATAACTGTTTTGACAATTTCCTCTTGCAACTCCCATCCTTTGCAATTTCATTAGAGGTTTGAATAGCCTCATCAACTTTCTTTGGTTGAGCCTCCACCTTAGGATTTTTTTATCATAAATCTTGATCTACTCTGAAATTATATTTCAAATAATAAAAGTATTCAAGGTCTTCTATTAGCCTATTGGATGGTAGCGAGTTGACCATTGAGAGCATTCTTTACTGCTAAATTTTGAAAACTCTTAAATTACCAAATTTTGGCCAATAATCAAAAGTTGACCATTTGATCTAAAACTTGATAGCTGCAAGTTTTCATTAATGAACTTATTAACGAGTTGTGGTCTTGGGAGGTGAACTAGTAGATGCATGCATTTGCTAGTGTCCTATGGAATTGTGCTGTCATGGTAGGTAAGCTACTAGGTGCATAAACTTAGGAGTATCTAGAGAGTTTCGTTGACTTGATGTGCGACTTTATCAATGAGCCTCTTGGGAAGTTGTCATGTCTTAGAGTAATGTCAGAAATTTTACAAAATTAATGCATTAGCATTTGACTTTTTTACCCGTATTTTGATTCCCATGAAAGAAAGAAATCATTCCCCTAGAAATGAAACATCTTCTTGATAGATTGTAACCAATTGACATCAACATTTTGTTGACAAGTCATCGATTTTTTTTGTATATGAACAGGACAAATCTGTCAGTAAAGCCCATCCTCTTAGTTAAGATTTGTAAATTTGACAATGGGAAAATTTTCATCATATACCCAGCAGCAAGAATAAAATTGTGATAGCAAACAATACAACTGAACCTAAGACTGATAATAAATGATATGTAAATTTGTGTAGAACATTTCATACCGCTATTCTCCTTGGTTGTGTACAAACAATGTTACAATGTCCACCAAGTCCTGCTTCAATCATATCATCCAATATAAATTGTGGGACCTACAAAAATCTCTTCTTTAGCATCAGCATGCAACAACGTTCTGAAAAGAGAGAATTAGACTGCAACTAGGAAGAATCAAACTAACAAATTACAAAAGCAATGCCAAAACCTAAAGGGCATAAACATGCAACAAATACAAAACAAAAGCAGGCAAGAATATCAGGCATAAAAAGAAAATCATAATAAAGTACCTGTGTAGTCTTTCCACAACCTGTTTCACCACAAACAACAAGAACATCATTCTCCTTCAACGATTGCAATATATTACCCTTCAACTCAGCAATAGGAAGAAAAGCTCTAGCTTCCAACATTTTCTGGAAAATAAAGCATTTCATATATGTCAAAGGAAAATAGCAGGCTCAGTAGTGTAGAAATATAACAAAAAATGTTTGCATACGGTAGGAAGGGTATTTCTGTCCACTTAGGAAGGTTTTATTGTAAATATGATGTATTTTTCATGTATTTCTGGATGTACACTCTTGAATATATCTCCATTTCTTGAATTGTAACTTGGTATCAGAGCCACCAGAGCATCAATAACACTTTTCTGTCTGAAAATTTCAAACTCCTGTGCTGAGTCAGCAGAATTGTAGCACAGCTACAGTACCCTTCACAGAAAATTTCTATCCAATTTTCTGATCAATTTAAGTCCCCAGTTTAATTAGTGAAACATAGCAACAAATTTCACTCAAGTTGGCTAAGAATCAAGTGAGATCATGGTTTCAAATGTCTGGAAATATCTTATAGTCACCCGACATGACTATGTCAACCAGGACTGACATGAAACATTAGCTATATCGACACAACACATTAACTACATTATATAACTTCAACTTTTCAATCAACATGATGTACAATGTCGACGTGTTGAGAAAATATTCCCCTTTCACAATATACTATTGCATAATGTTGAAATTGTGTTGACATGCTCAAAAAGCATATGAAAAACAATAAATTCCAAGGAAAATAAAAGAAAGAAGCAGAGGAAGAAAGAAAAGATAAGAAAGAAGAAAAGGAAGAGAATCTATGTGTTCCCTTATGTTTATTCAATTAGTTTATGATCTGTTTGTCAACTAGTATGTACCAAAGTTCTAATGAATGTATGTGTGTTTATTAAGAAAATTACAATACAAGTGTATTGTGTATTAAAATACACTATGATTATGAATTCAAATAAGCTATCATTCCCAATGAATCTGTTTGTCCCATTATATTTATGCAGTTAAACTACAATACGTCTCCTAAGCCTCCACGATTTTTACAATATTTCTTTCCAACCTGTCTTATTTTGGCCCAACCAAAATTTCCACTGACACCAACTTTTGAACCTTGAGAGAGATATGATGAATTTTCTGGAGTATTTTTTCATCTCACCATTGTTAAACTTTCTTTTTTTTTTGTGCAATTCTGTGTATCAATTTTGACTGGTTTATTGCAGTACTGTAAAGCCAGCTTTGTAATACATTATGGGTTTGTTTTTTGGAGTTGAAGCTCGTTCCACATGACCTATTATGACTTTTAAATTCAGTTGTATGCAGTAAAAAAAAATAATAATTAATTAATTAATTAAAGGAGGATCAGTTGACTTGTTATATACAGGAATATTTTTCTCACATGGTTTCAAAGAAGGAGATGTTCTAAGGACTCTCAGCAGAATAAAGTGGTTATTGTGTTGCAGTATTGTACAGTTGTATGTGGAAGTAATCTAGGATATGTTGATTTACTTACTGGTGATCAGAATTAGTTCAGGATTGATTTGTCCATAAAATGGGATATCAGATTTGTGAAATATTTGTTATTCCTCCAACTGATTTGTCTAAATCAGATGTCTGTATGTGGAGTTTATCATTCAATCTGGTGCATTAAGTGCTATCTTACACTTGGGTGTACAGTACTTGTGTGACTGAGAACTGCTTACAGTGGAACAGTGTACAGTATTTGTGAACAGTGTAAACTATATCATGAACTGTCAGTCTTCAAGTGTTGAAGATTAAGGGATCTGTTTTCCCTATCATCTGATATAGTGTGTTGTTCAATCCCTGTTTGCATCATTTTATCCTAGTGCAAATGTGCAGCAGTGTTCTTCTTTGGGACTGGTTCTTTGATATAACTGGCTTGAAGTAGTTGACAGCAGTCTTATGTGTAGCTATTTGATCAAGCTGGCTTGAAGTTTCTGACAGCAGTTCTATGTATAGCTATGTGATCAAACAGTTTGTGGATTGTGTTTATTGATTGATCAGTGTTGTTGAGTGTGGATATTCAGTGATTAATTAGAGTCCGTTTTTCTTACTCTAATTTGTGGAAGAAAGAGCAATGCAACTAGTAGTCTTGTGTAGTAACTGCTTGTGAGCAAGAACTCTGTGTGGCTGATTAGTCTTGGAGATAACAATATGAATATGTCTGAAGTTTAGAAGTGGTGATACTTCCAATAGCTGTGATAACTTCAGCAGATATGACTTATTAGTGGTATGGCTTCCAGCAGAAGACAGCTGTGCACAGTTCTTTGAAAACTTGCCTGTACATTAATTGGTGGTTGGTTTATTGAGGTTTCTGGAAACAACGGCATAACCAATTTGGGGATTTTTCTAGTTTAAATAGCTAGAGGTCTCTTAAATTCACGAAATTTTGAGGAGAGTGTCATCAAGGTCTGCGTGGAATAATCCCAGAAGCCCGAAAATTTCTGACATGTCAGAAGGGTATTTTGGTATTTTTCCATTTTCTGAAAAATTACAAATTTGCCCCTGGGCTGAAATACCAGAATTTTATTTTGGGTTATTATTGAATTACTTCAAGGCTTCTACAAATTTTATCCTGCACCACTATGCTTCTCTTGTACTCCATGTTCCAAACTTTCCATTAAATTTGTTATCCGTTTGTCAACTTACTAAGACTTTGAATTGCAATGTTACCTCCTTTCCATCTCATTGTATTATTTAGGACCTAGAGACAAAAAGAATTATTGGTAGGGCTGTCAATCGGACCAGACTGGGCTGGATCAGGCCGGACCGAGATCAACCCAAACTATTTTACATGTGCCCGAACTAGGCCCGAGGTAGTAAGCCTGAACTCAGCCTGTTTTGAAACAACGGGTTTCGAGCCGAGTTCAGGCTGCCCGAACTTAAAACTCTTCCCTTAATTTTGGGTTATTTTGGGCCCATAATCACCCCTACATGTATATTACATGGGCCTTGTTGAACAGTTGACACATTGAACCTTTTTTTATAATAAAATTGAACTATTTGATGATGGCAAATTTTTATAAACATAGAAACTTACTTATCAACAACTTCGGGCAGGGCCAGGCATTGGGCTGAAATTGAGCCCAGTCGAACTCCGCCTGAATAAAATTTTGGGCCTAAATACAGGGCCCAAACTCAGCCTAGCCCAAAGTTTAATTGGCCCAGCCTGACTATTTTTTCAGGCCAGATGATGCAGGATATGACAAGCTTTGATGCCAAAGTGATGCAAGGCAGTCTAGGCTTGTATTCTTGCTAATGTAGGTCCAATTAAAAGATGCAGAAGCTTGGTAATCCAAGAACTGCCGATATGCACACCTAAGTATTCACAAACTTTAAGGGACAAGATAAAGTAGCAAACAAAGAATATTAGAATGACTAGAGGGGAATTAGAATAGAAAAGAGGGAAAAACAAGAGACGGGGATGTTTTCGGGTTTCTAGAATTTCTGGGAAGAACCACGAAATTACTATAATACCCCCCGATGCTTCAAAATTTTATGAAAGTTTACAGGTGATCAAATGTGATTATAAGTTATCTCCATATCATTCGAGCTTATTCTGACAAATAAAATTGTATAAAACTTCAAATGTACCAGCCTACAGTGTTACTTTATTGGAGCTAACATAAAAACAGACTAAAGTTCTGGTAAAAAAACTGAGAAGAAAGATGGGGATTCAACCGGAGTTTAGGGGGAATAATGGGGAAGAGAGTGGGGATGAAACCCTGAATAGAAAGTGAAAAAATGGAGGATTTCAAGGGGGACGATTTTGTTGATATATGAAACCCAGAATTTCTGGTTGCATAAAGAATATAGGATCAAGATTGAATCAAATAATCAGATTCAATAAAGAACTTAAAAAAGGATTTCTCAGATTCGATTAAGCATTAGAATGATTAAAAAATTCTGAGAAAACAGAGAAGAGATACCATAATATGGGGTCTGCAATTTGACCAATGGAATTGCCTAGGAAGCTCCAATCGTAGAGTTTTGTCACAATCAGCCCTTGATTTGATAAGGTTACAGCAGGGATTTAAGAAGGAGATAGGAGAGGAGTGAAGAAGAGATTGTAGAGGATGAGAAAGAGTAATCGATTGAAGAGGAAGAAGAAGATGGGGATGGAACCTAGGGAGCCTTGCAGAAACTTGGAAAGGGGAGGGGATAAAGGGGTATACACCCAACAAACCAATGTTTAATTCAATTATTCATCATAAACTGTTCCATTCAATCATGTGGAGGCCTTTAAATAGGCTAACAAATACAAAGAAGTAGAAATCAACCAAAAATAGAAACTTCTAAATAACTCCTAGATTTGGGACTCACGACTTGTTAAAAACAAAGGACTCATAAAAAACTTCCCAAAAAATAGGACTACTAAAACCCCCCTAAAGAGGAATGACAACCAGCTTGGTTGTGGGCCCTATTACGACTTAGAAGACTCATAAAAAGATAAAATCCTATGGCTGTCGACAAGCACACAAAAACCCTCAATTTGCCATTGGCTTTTAACCTTATTACATAAACACCCTTGCATAAATAAATAAATTTAACCTACCCTTGGCACTATTAGCCTTATTACAAAATTACCCAACCTTTAAATTATTATAATTAACCCACATAGAACATAAAACTTAAATCCAGCCCTCTTGTGTGGGGGCACATACAATAGTCTCTCTATATTGTCCGCATCACCAGACATGTCGGGCTTCAAGACAGTCCGACTCAATTGACCACCTAACTCATTGGTAGAGACCACAAGAATCAAGGACTATATTATTAATAGTCCTCCACATATTGTCACAATAGTCTAGCAGTTATCATGTTCAGATCATGATTCCATTGCTACCCAGCAAACTCATTGATGCAACAACACTTTCTTGGATGCAGAAGAACTACCCTCTTTAGAAGCCTAGCCCAAGCCCAAAGGAAAGATCCCAAGAAGAGCAAATCAGTTGTGGTAGTTTAGGGTTTTTTTTAATTATTTGGGTCTATTATGTAATAGGGCTGATTCGGACAACATCATGCAACTTATCTATGTACCCTGCATAAGAGAGCATAATTTAAATTTACATGTTATGTGGATTGTGGGGTCAATTCAAATTTTGTAAGGGGTGGGTAATTTTGTAATAAGGTCAACAGTGCCATGGTTAGTTTAGTTTTTTTGGGTTTTATTTGTAATCCCGCTTTTCACTTTGAACCAAATTTTTCTATAGCCAAAACTTGACTTTTTGGCTTAATTTTGGTGTCATTAAATAGGTTATTCAATTACCTTTCTAATTAGACCAAGACTGTGCAAATCTGAGGTGATTTGGGAAAGTTATGACCAAATTACTGAGAGGGTGTCAATAAAAACAGAAACTGTGTTTTTTTTTTTATAAAGTCTTAAGTTTTAGTAGTTTTAATTTTTAGGAAAGTTTTTAGAAAATTTTATGTTTTACAAACTTGGCTAGCAAGTTTAGGATTTTTAGGAAGTCTCAAATTTTAGCAAGTTTCTAATTGTTTAAGGTTGTAAGCCTCTTTAAAGGCAACCCCTCCCCCATAATTTTATGGTCAAGAATAAATAAGCTTTGAAGATTTGGGTGTTCCCAAGGTGTGGTTGTGGTTGTGGCCATGTTCTCATCTTCAAGGTATCACTCTTATCTTCTTCTCTTTCTTAGTTTATTGTTCTCCTCTCTTTCTTTCCTTTTCTTCTTCTTCTTCTTCTTAAACCTTCATTAAAGCACCTTCAAGTTTCTGAAATTCTGTAATTTAACTTTTTTTTTATGAAAGAAAAATTGTATTGCCAAAAAGAGGAACCAAAGAAGGAAACAAAGGGGACAAGAGATCCCCACTAAGGGCAAAACCCCAGCACCAAGAACAAAAAACTAGAAAGGAAAGACTCCAACCGAGTGTGCCCAATCCCTAACAAGGGCCCCTTCCGAAAGGCCAGAGAAACCTTTACAACGCCTGGCCCAAAACAACAACTCCTTAGCCCTCCTATACAATTGATATGCTAGCTCCGCATGACCCCGAAAAACCCTATTGTTTCTCTCCCTCCACATAGCCCAACAAACCGCAGTAGGGACTAGCTTCCAAATTCTCTTTCCCATATCACTAAAGGCTTGCAACCGCCAACTCAAAAGAAGGTCAGGAAGGCCCGAAGGAGATATAAATGGAACTCCATAATTTAACCCATCAATTATTGTCAGAAATTAATGAAATTTTAACTGTAGAACCCTGGAACACGTCAGAAATGACTATACAAATTTCAGAATTTCCTGACACGTCAGAGGAACATTTTGGTAATCTTCAGATTTTCTGTCCAAAATTACAAAAATACCCTTTTAGGTCTTTTTTTTTCTTTTCTTCTCTTCTGTTTCTTTTCATTCTAACCTCTACTCTACCATTCCCATATTTTGTGGTTACTTGATTGCTTTAAAATTCAATTCTTGAAATATCTTGCTTCTACACTTTGAATCTAATGATTATCTGAGCTTCTTGGGATATCCTACATCAATTTTTGGTATCATCTCCATTGTATTGCATCAAAGGCTTTATGCCACGGGTTTACTGTTATTTAGGTATGTTTAAGAAGTCCTAAATAGAGGTTGAATATGGTTGACCAACAGCCATAGGGTCAGTTTATGAGCCATGTTTATTAGAAAAGTATTAAGTGCCTATGAGTTCTATTTAGATTAGGATTGTCTTGTGGGTTAAAGTAGGGTTAGGATTGAATCAAAGTCTATATAAAAGGTGTTTAGTCTATTATAAGTTTGGTCGATGAATATTTGAATAAAGATATTAAGTTTAGAAAAAGCCGACGAGTGGTGTTGTTATCCCTATTTTCTCTCTTCTAGTTTCTTTCTACTCAATACCCTATTCTTCCACCTCCCACTTTCTTCTATCTCTCTCTCTTTGATCCTTCTCCCTACCCTTCTTCTTCTTCACTATAAGCTTCATTCTTTCTCTCATATTTCCATACTAGAGTATCTTCTACATCAGAAGATTCAAGACTGGCCTTTTAGAAATCTGTAGAGTTATCAGAAGATCAAGAAAGGTTCTTGGAGCTACTTTCTAGAGTCATTCGCCCCCTTCTACAAAGGTCTTTTAATTGCTGTTTTGAATAGGTTCTCTCCTTCATTCTATTCTCTATCTATTTCTTTCAACTCCATAATTGTCTCTCTGTCAAAATTCTGAAGTTGTGGTCATCCATATAGGCCATATAAGTTGTGATTATTCACAAAGAAACTTCTATGTTCTTGAATCACTGAAATTGCCCCTACCATAAGGCCTGATTTTCTTGATTTTATTTTAGGGTTTTTCTCATACATCAATCCTCTTTCCATTCCTATGTTCCTTTAATTTCTCTTTTGATCTGTTAAGTTCTTGATCAATCTTTCATCCCATGTTTTCTGGTTTTCTTGATTCTAGTTACGGCAGTCAGATTTTTTTTTTTTTTTTTTTTGTATGTTTATATACCTAGAGACATCAGAAAGCTTTGAAACTTGATACATAGACTCATCATAATAGACCTAAGTTATCGCCAGTAAAGCAGCATATTTTTCTGATGCAGTTACAGGAGAATTTTGGTCATTTTACACTTCTGTTCAAAAAGTTCCACTTTTGAGTTAATGTCGTCTTTTGTTATTTTGTAAACTTGTTTCTAGTTCCCTTGGACCCACATTAGTAGGATCTTATTGCCCCTTCTTCAAGGCAGACCCTGCATTATTTGGTATCAGAGCCAGGTTCCTCCTATTCCCCTCTAATCAAACATCATGGTGACCAATGCTGAACTTTCTTCTAAAGTGGATGTGCATTCTCAAGAGATTGAGACCAACAAGAAAGAGATGGGTCAACTAAGCTCTAGGGTGGATGGACTAGAGTTTAGATTGGATGTTATGCAACCCACTCTTGAGATGATCGTAGCTGCTGTCCTAAAGAAAGGAGAGCCAGGAAAAGAGCTAGTCAATGTCGTGGGATCTTCAAATTCTGGCCCCCCTCCAATTCAGCTTAATGGTGTTCATGTTAGTGAAGCATCACATCAGTTTCAGCATAAGGTGATAGTGATACCCTCTAGAAGAGAGCCAAATGAAAGGGCTAATATTCATCATAGTGTAGCCTATCAGGAAGTGGATCAGTATGCAAGATTTGAAGTACCAGACTTCCATGGAAAGTACAATCCCGAGGTATTCCTCGATTGGTTACATAGCATGGTGATGTTCTTCAAGTGGTTTGACATCCAGAAAACTAGAAACTACAATTTGCAGAAGCCAAATTGAAGAGCACAACCAAAATATGGTGGGACCAGTATAAAGAAGGGCATAGCCAAGATGGGTATGGTACTTTAAGAACAAAGGAAAACCATGAAGAGATAGTTTGAATCTCCAGATTATAGACAGCATGCACACATCCAATTTATTCAACTTCAACAAGGAAATTGGTTCATAAAAGAGTACACCAGCCAATTCTACCATTTGGCCACACATGTAGGGCTTAAGTGGGACCAAGAGATCATGGTCGCGATGTATCAGTAGGGATTACATCCACAAATAGCTTCTTATTTGAGTTATAGCCATGTGCCTACTCTAGAAGATGTTGTCCACATAACTAATCAGATCAAGGAAAATTTCAAGAGAGGCCCATACAAAAGAATATATTATCAGAACGCTCCAGGACGTGATATATCACCTAATGGATATTCTAGTGGAAGGCCATCTAGCAAACCACAAACTAGCAACATCACATATGCCTCTTATAGGCCTACTCGGACTTCTGCCCCAACCAGATCCAGAAATATGGAAGGTTTCACATCAAGTAAAGGTGCTCAATGCCACACTTGTCAGGGCTATGAACACAGTGTCCCAATCATGTGGTGCGTCTCTCCAACAAGCAACCTATAAAAGAAGTCCATGTTCCGCTAGCCATCCCTATTCTTCTGGAAGGGGAGCAGGCAAATAAGAATTAAATTAGTGAGCTTGAGGAGGATCAGCCCATGTAAGGGTTAATCCACTTTCTGACTACTCGGGAAGCCAATAAGGAAGAAGATTAGTGCAAAAGCAGCATTTTCCAGACTAGGGTTCGTTGTAATTGTTAGTTGTGCTTTATGATGATTGATGGAGGCAATTGTACCCATGTCGTGTTTGAAGATGCATGCAAGAAGTTGGAACTGAAGGATATAAGCATTAATACCAAAATATGATGTAGGGCAGTCTAGGGCTTATAAATCCTGCTGATATGGGCCCAAATAATAATGTACGGAAGCAAGGACTGAATTAAAGTAACCAAGATTGGAATACAAACACACCCAAATAATATCAAACTTGAAAGATAAGAGAAAGGAGAAAAAATGAATTTGAAGAATAAAGGTAGAAAAGAATAGAAAAGAAGGAAGAAACACGAAGAGAAGGGGCAACCTGATTTAGGGTTTCTGGAATTTAAGTGGCAGAACTGTGAATATACCAAAATAACCCTGCCAACACATCAGAAAACTCTGCAATTTTACAGGGTGTTAGATAAACTTAAAAGTGATATTCATGCAAAATTTGAGGTTATTCTTATAATTCTAGGTATAAAAAATATGAAAAGAACAATTTGCAGTATTTCTTGATGAAGAAAACCCAAAACAAGGGAGGTTTCTTAATTAGAAACTAGGTAGAATCAAGAGAGATTGAAAGGGAAATTTGAGGGAATTAGAAGGAGATATGATGGGGAAGAAAACCCTAAAAAAAAAAAAAGAAGAAGAAGAAGAAGAGATTAGGGTTTAGAGAGGGCCGATTTCACTGGTATGAATACCCGGAAATTTCTGATAAGTATATATGTTGGGACTCAAAACTAGTGATTATGAATAGAATTTAGAAGAGAGAATTACAAGGAATTTAATACACTGCATAAGGAATAAGATAGAGAAAATAACCTGATAAAAACAAAGAATAAAAACCCTGTCTAAAAGGATACGATTGAGTCCAATAGGTTGCTCTGGAAAACCAATCATGAACTTCTTGTTGTGCTGCAGATTTCTATGATTTCCAACTCTTGAATTTTCCGGTATGGAGGATGTTTCAGCAGTCAATAAAAGAAGATGGAAGGAATGATGAAGATGATAGTGAAAAAAGAAGAACGATAAGGAGAAGAAGAGATAGAAGCATGTAGAATAAGAAGAGGAAAAGAAGAAGAAACTAGGGATGAACCCTAGGGGCATTCACACAGCTACACCATGGGAAAGCGGGGGAAAGAAGAGATAAACCCAACAAAACCAAGTTTCAATTCAATAATCCATAACTATTACAAAACGTGCAGCCCTATATATAGGCTCACAAACTCAAGAAAATAGAAAGAAAACAAATTAGAAGTCCTAGACTACTAGCTTACTTGCTACCTAAGACTTTTCTAAACATAAAACTACTAAAATCTTGACTTTCTAACAAGAACTACCAAAAAATAGGACCTAGAAGATTTCATCCAGCACTCCAAGAGGGCCCCACTTTGACTTGCTGACTCACTACATACTACATTACCCTTGGCATTATTTTTTTATTAAAAAAATACCCTTAGACTAAAAAAAACCCAACCCTGTGGCATAAAGGCTTTATTACAAGATTATCCTAGCCTCTAAAATACTCTAAATAACCCACACATGACATAAGACTTAAACCATGCTCTCTTATGTGGTGGCACAGATAAGAGCCTCCTCACAATATCCTCATTAGAACTGCATCCCAATCCGTACAAGGTGGCATGAGTCAACAATACGAACTTAAAGGTTCATGAAATGTGCTTACTCACCTATTCTATTCGTGGGTTTGTTGACCAAGTACAATATGACGTGCTCCTTCTCAAACTGTGTCACACTCTCCTTGGATGGCCCTGGATATTTGACAAGAAGGTGCAACATTGTAGGTACAATAACACACATTCTTTCAAGTACCACAATTATGAATGCAAATGGTGCCTAGTCGAGACTTGCTAGCCTTGATGCTTAAGAGGACAGCCGGATCTTTCACTCTAAAACGTGTGCCGTACAGCGGAGATGGGATCCTTGGTCTACCCCCAAACTGAACGGAGTTGAGTTCTTTTAAGAAGGGGGGAATTGATGTAGCAGCACTTTCTTGGATGGAGAACTACCCTCTTTAGAAGCCAAGGCACAAGCCCAAGAAGAGCAAATCGGTTGTGGTAGTTTAGGGTGTTTTTTTTATTTGGGTCTATTATGTAATAAGGCTTTATGCCAAAGGTTTTACTGTCATTTAAGTATGTTAAAGAAGTTCTAAATAGTCGTTGAATAGAGTTGGTCAACAACCATAGGGTCAATTTATGAGCAATATTTATTTGGAAAGTCTCAAGCGTTTACGAGTCCTATTTACATTAGGATCGTCTTGTGGGTCAAAGTAGGGTTAGGACTTAGTAAAGAACTATATAAAAGGTGCTTAGTTGATTGTAAGTTTGGTTGATGAATATTTGAATAAAGATATTGAGTTTAGAAAAAGCCAATGAGTGGTGCTGCTATCCCTGTTTTCTCTCTCTTCCAGTTTCTTTCTACTCAATACCCTATCCTTCCACCTCCCTCTTTCTTCTATCTCTCTTTCTCTTTGATCCTTCTCCCTACCTTTCTTTTTCACTAAAAGCTTCATTCTTTCTCCTATATTTCTGATTCCATATCCATACTGGAGTATCTTCTATATGAAAAGATTCAAGACTAACCTTATAGAAATCTGCAGAGTTATCAGAAGATTAAGACAGGTGCTTGGAGCTACTTTCTGGAATCATTCGTCCCCTTCTACAAAGATCTTTTAACTGCTGTTTTGAACAAGTTCTCTTCTTCATTCTATTCTCTATCTGTTTCTTTAAACTCCATTATTGTCTCTCTGTCAAAATTCTGGAGTTGTGGTTATTCATATAGGCCACATTCTTGATTTCTAACAGAGAAATTTCTAGGTTCTTGAATCATTGAAATTGCCCTTGCCATAGGGCCTGATTTTCTAGATTTTATTTTAGGGTTATTCTCATACATCAGTCCTCTTTCCATTCCTATAAGTTCCGTTAATTTCTCTTTAGATTCTGTTAAGTCCTTGATCAATCTTTTCATCCCCTATTTTCTGGTTTTCTTGATTCCAATTACTGCAGTTTGATTTTTTTTTTTTTATATAAGTTTCTATACCTAGAGATATCAGAAAGCTTTGAAATTTGGTATGTAGACTCATAATAGACCTAAGTTATCACCTGTAAAGAAGCAGATTTTCAGACACACTTACAGGGATATTTTTTTTCACTTCACACCTCTGTCCAGAAAGTTCCATATTTGAGTTTCTATGGTCTTTTGTTATTTTATAAACTTGTTTCTAGTTCCCTTGGACCCACATTAGCAGGGTCTTACCGCCTCAAGGCAGACCCTGCATTAGTCATCCATCTTTTCATCTTCTAAAAAGGATTTTTCCAACTTGTTTACATCATTGTCTATTTCTGATCCTTGTTATCAAACATGTGAGTATGCCAAACATTGTTGAGTTTTGTGTCTTATTAGTTCTAGGTATTATACCCTTTTCTA
The DNA here is from genome assembly GCA_025762735.1 of Platanus orientalis. Taxonomy (NCBI): domain Eukaryota; kingdom Viridiplantae; phylum Streptophyta; class Magnoliopsida; order Proteales; family Platanaceae; genus Platanus; species Platanus orientalis. The sequence continues at coordinate 37,098 of JAOXJP010097296.1, read as the reverse complement.
TAGTATATTCTGATGTATGGGAACCAGCGATAGTCACTTTCTTTTTTGGCTTCAAATAGTGTCACTTTCATTAATGATTACTCTTGAGATACCTGAGTCTACCTGTTAAAATCATGTATTTTCAGTCTTTCAGTCTTTCAGTCTTTCCATAAGATGGTCAAAAAAAAAAAATGACATAAAGATAAAGATCCTTTGTTCTGATAATGGTGGTGAATACTTGTCATGTGATTTTTCATCCTATCTTTCTCAGTTTGGTATCATTCACCAAACTACTTGTCCAGGCAATCTACAACAAAATGGCATTGTTGAATGGAAAAATCTCCAGCTCTTAAATATTACTCAGGCATTGCTCCTTATCATGCATGTTTCTAATGAATTTTGGTCAGATGATGTCCAAACTACAGCTCACCTCATAAATCGTATCTCTTCATACATGCATGGTTTTAAATCTCCTTTTGATATTCTTTCTAGTAGCTCTATCTTGTTCTCTATTCCTCCCAAGTCTTTGTTTGTGTTTGTTTTATTCACATTCCAAAGTCTAACAAATTCAAACTTGATCCCAAAGCTCTTAGATGTATTTTCTAAGGATATGCTCCAAATCAAAAGGGATATAAATGTTATCATCCTTTGACTCAAAAATGATGTCTCTATAGATGTAACATATTTGAGTATGTTCCATTTTTATCCTCCCAAAAGACTCCTTCTCAAGGAGAGCATATTGGTGAAGAGCGGTTTTGATGAGGACATAGAAGCATAGGTGAGACCCGCACATGGGTTAATGGAGTCTACTTGTGAAGAATTTCGAAGTCTACAAGACCTCTAGCAAGAAGAAAGAAATTTGTTTTGATTAGGAGCAAATTTAGAGTTTTTGGAGCAACTTACTATTTTGGAGGCTTGTGGTGTCCACTTTCCCTTGATTGTGGACTCACATGTGTGTGCTTGCATTGAGGAGATGTTGCGAGATCTTATTTTCAATTTTATTTCAGTTTATTTTAGTTTATAGTTTTTTATTAGAGTTATAGACACTTTTTTGTATATGGGATAGTTGGGGACGTAATGGGAATTTTAGTTTTTCATATGGGACAAAGTTTAACTAGATTAAAAATAGGATTTTTGCTTCTACACGATTTAAGGGAGAGAATATCTTTGTGTTTGATGGCTAGGATTAAATTATGAGGGGTTTTTGGCTTATAAAACAGCCCATATGTTTTGTAATAGATTTTTAATGAATATTTAAATAAAATTTTGAAACTAAATTGTTTTCTTCTTCTCCAAACGGATGAAGTTGTTTTCTTCAAGTTTGCCTAACTTGAAACTTGAGTTGGTGATTTCTCAAGTGAAGGATTGGTGATTTTCCTTCAAGGTATTTATCGCTCTTTATCTCTATCTTCTTTTCTTCTTTTATTCTTTTCTTCTTCTCTTCTCTACTTAATTCCTTTCTTCCTCTCCTTTTCAATTTTTCTTTTGCTTGTTGTTCTTCCCTGCAAATCCCCCATGTGTCCACAAGATTCTCTTAAGTTTCCACAAACTAAACCTTAAGTAACCTACTCCCTTACTGTCAGCCAGACCTTAGAACATGTCCTCGCTGATTTCAACCAAAACCCATACCCCATTATTCCCCACAACCTACGGCTACCCTAATCCAAATCCCTTCCCTGTTTTATTAAAGGAAACTCTTTATCCTACCATCTGCAACGGCTACTGAGGGGCTATTTTTCTCTTCATTGGGTTCTCTTGGTGTTTATTCATGTTAAAGCTTACAACAGCCTGGAGAAAAGTCCTAGCCTGAGTAGGACTCTTTAATTCCTTGATTTTTATCTGAGATTTTCCAGCTGATCAACTTCAACTGGTGATTAATCTTTGTAGGTTTCTTCAACACAGCTCTAAGAGTATTTCCGTCCATTATTTATACCTCAGTCGTTGTATTACTGATTGGTGAAAGTGTTGAGTCTGAAATCTGACCAAACCAGATCTGATTTCAGGGCCAGAAACACTATTGAACTATTGACTGATTACTGGTTAATCCTGCCTGGGTTTCAATTAGATTCTACTCTTAATCCAGAAACTTAGACCATCACTACAACCTTGTTTCCTTCTTGCTATAGAATTTTACAGTATTCCAAGTGTTTGATTAAATGCCTAAGAGCATATTCCTATATGGGTTGAAAAGGTTTTGGAAGGCTGCATCCCATTTTCAGTATTCTTGGGTTCGTACTGCATCAGGTTTTCTCTTCCTTCCTTCATATGACTTTGATGGTGGTTCCTCATATTCTTTTAATGTTGGCAGCAAATCTAGTAATGATGGTAACAAAGGGGAAGCCAATGAAAGAAATCAAAAGGGGACTGGAGATAAGGGGAGATTGTGGTGGAAAAGGATTTTTCCAAAGCATTTTCAAGGAAGAGAAAGGAGATGAAAGCTTCTCATGTTCCTCCGCAAAAGTCTCCCCAACTCCATCTCCCGTCACTAATAATCCTTCTTATCTTCACCTTCCTACTATTCTCAAAAGGGGTACTCATTCTTGTACACATCATCCAATTATTAGCATCTCATAAAACGCTCCTTCTCCTTCATTTCAAAATTTCTTTACCTCTTTGTCCCCTACTTCTATTCCATGTAGTGTTGCAGAGACTCCTCAACCAAAATGAGAAGAGTCTATGGAAGATGAAATAAAGGCACTAGAAAAAAAAATTATACATGGGAGATAGTAGACCTACCTAGAGGCAAGGAATCAGTAAATTACAAATTGGCATCTTCAAGGCAAGGTTGGTACAATCAAATTGATCACTAGGAAACTTTTGCACTATGGCTAAAATGAACTAAATAAGAGTTTTAATTTCTCTCGTAAAAAATCAAATATGGCAACTCTTGCAATTAGATGTGAAGAATGCTTATCTTCATGAAGACTTAAAGGAGGAAGTTTATATGATGCAGCCCCTAGGTTTTAAGATTATGTTAGGGAAAAGAAAAGTGTGTCGATTAAAGAAAGTCTTTTATGAACCGAAGTAGTCACCAATAGCACGGTTTGAGAGATTCCAAGGTGCTATGGTTAAAAGGGGGAATGGACAAGGCCAAGCAGATGATACTTTATTTGTGAAGCATCAGGAAGGAAAAGTGCTAGCTCTCATTATTTATGTTAACGAGATTGTGGTGATAAGCAATGACCCTTGTGAAACTGGGTCCTATGAAGATCTCCAATTTGGAAATCTGCTCCCTTCGCTGTATGTGGCTAGTCAGATGGCCAAGGCCCATAATAATGGTATGGGCTGTCAAGGCCCAGGTTTTGGTCCATCTCAAAGCCCCATTATTAAGCCCATATGAAGGCCCAACTGATTCTTTCAAGATAACTTGACAGTCTGGTCTTCTGCTCCTTTCCTACAAGCTTAGCTCCTGCTTCAAACTATGGTCCTCAGCAAAAAGTAATAAGTAGGTTAAGAAAGGTCCAAGTGTTAGCACAATTTAAATCCATTTTCAGGCCCATAAGAAGGGCATAATAGAACTGTAAATTTCTAGACAGCCTGTTCTTCACTCATTCCTCAACTTTCAGGTCAGTATCACATCCCCTTGTTTATAAATAAACTTTTTTTTTTTTTTTTGCACAAGACCCTGAATCTGTATTTTTTCATCTCAATGAGTAAGACCATCCAGCGCATATCAGATTCCAACTCCCATGTTCATACCCATGCAGCACTGATGAAAAAGCTTCTCTAAATAGTTGATGGTGAGAATTATTCCCAGTGCGACCATTTATGAGGAAAGCCTGTTATCAACTATCAACAAATATTATCCATTGAAAATTTCTTCCAATAAGTATGTTATCAGTATAACCACATAAAAGGATCACACGTTAAACACACCCCTGGAGCTCATTTTTATTGGCAGCTCTTTCTATTTATTTGACATGAAATCTCATCAAAGAAATTTAAGATAGGCATTGTAATCCATAATCTCCTGCAAAAGCAAGTTCCTCTAGAAGATCTGAATGATTCTACTTAACCTCAGTTCAAAGTAACAGGTCACAATGTGATCTTTTATAGGACCTAATCAATACTATCTTGCGCAAATTTCACACAAGATACCTATATGGCACCACTCGTCCTTCCAAAACCAAAATCTTCCAACACTTTCAACTTTGAATCTAACAGCTCCAATAAAATATCAAAACTCTTCTTAATGATTTTCCACAACCTCATCCACTAAGAAATGCATTTATACTCTCCAAATCCTGGATTCAACACAAATTGACTGTCCAGTTGCAAAAATATAGCTTCTCAAGATGTTTACTTTAGAACCACTTGTTGAATAATTTTCATAGTTTTTAATAAGTTTAGTGTCCATTTTTCTCACTTCACTTTTTTTTTTTTTTTGTATTCAAAAGCAAGTAAACTCATAGTTTAACTACAAGTTACAAACTTACAATAAATGTACAATCTTTTGATATGATGGGAGGAACTTCAGCATATAACCCAAAATAAAATGTGAAGACTCTTGTTAACTTCAGAATGGTCATTATTGTCAAACTATAACAACTAAAGCAAATATCACCGAACAAAGTGGTAACATTTATGGCCTTCATCTGGAATAAAAGCAAAATGAGGGTATACAATTTTTCACGGTAAAAAAGTAGGGAGAAAGAAAACAAAAAAAAAAATCATATATTTAAGAGAAATAATGAACCATGATTACAATCAGATATCCACAAAAGATACATCATTATCAATTTTGAAGAAAGAGCGCTGAAACAAGTAGATATCAACCTTGTATTTCTGCATTTTCATTTTGTTCTCCTTTTCCTGTCTCAGATAGGTACTCTCCACTTCTTTATAATAATTTATTCCTGTAAACATAAAATTCATAAAATTAGGAAAACAAGCATAAAAGGGCCAGAAGTAGAACAGAAAGAGATGCAACAAAAACAAAATACAGGGACCCATTGGAGCAGAATTTGCTGCTAAAGGATAGTAGGTACAAGAACATGACATAAATATGCTGCTAAGAAATTGACAATTCATAGGAACCCGTAGGAAGAAAAAACAAAGCAGAGAAGATCCAGACTGCATAAATGATTAAGGACTTTAAGAAGACGAGAAAATCCATGAGGGATTCACAGGTGGAAAAAAGAGGTGCAGAAGCTCATGATGGAGCTAGGAGACAAGAACAAGGATTCAGTGACGAGGAACATTAGACCCTATGAACTCTTCAGTATTTCCAAAACATTTTATCATTCAAGGACATGAGAAAAGTGCTTTTGTATCTAAGAAAAGTATTAAGATGCCCATATTTCAGATGATCAATTTTAAACTTGTTGACAACAAAGTGATGGAAATCAGACTCAGCACTTTAAGACCTATCAAAGGAGATCTAAAGTAATCCCAAATCTGATTTGGCACCATTAAACTGGTGCGGGGCCCACAGGTTGTGTTTTAGAGTCTTGTTTTAGTTTATTTAATGCTTTAGTTTGATTACCATATCTGCTGGACTTGGTTTATTTCAATTTTTATGTTTTGTGTATTAAGAATATTTTGATAATATTGTGTAACCTAGGAATTTGGGTCTGGTCCAGACATAGACCTAGTTCTTTTAAGTATTTTTAGGTCAAAGTTTGATTGGTTTAATTCTGTTTAGGTTTTTACTATTGTTTGGTTACAAGTTTATGTTCCTAGCAACTTTTCAAACTTGCTAAATTGGTTCAAAAGGGAATAAGAAAGCTCTTAGACATTGAGAAGGCTATACAAGTATGTATTTCATTATTTTGTGTAATGAATTAATGAAGAAATTTTTTTTGATGGGTAACAATAAGTTATTGCAAAAAAATCAAAAGAACACAATAAGAGGCAAGCCAAACACCAAAAAGACCCTATACAAAAGACCCCAGACAAAAGAAAATACCAGCCATTACACAAAAACTAATCCCAATCCGGAAAAGAGGATCCTTTAAAACCAGCAACTTGCTCTCTTCCCCACTTTGCAAGCCTATCCACCTCCCCATTTTGGCTTCTAGAGATGTGACTAAGGACAACACCTGTCTCCCTCATGAGATCTCGAATCTCATAGATATAATGCATTAAAAACCACATGCCTTCAGAGAGCCCAAGGGCCCAGCTGATCACTACTTTGGAATCCCCTTCCACCATACAATTACATTTGCCAAGAGATTTGATCTCCCTCAATCCAAGTAATAAACTGAAAAGTTCCGCCCATTGTCCAACGGGCCAGCAATTACCCAACAAACCTTACCTTCATCATCCCTCAATATGCCTCCATAGCCTGAGGAGCCCGGACTACCAACTGCTGATCCATCAAAATTCCACTTGAAATAACCACGTTGGGGAGGGGACCACAATATCATTCTTCAATTTAGGGGATATTGAAGATGATATGCAGGCTTTCCAATCCCTAACAAAGTCGTTCAAAGTTACATCCCTCAAATTGCTAAAGCACTTGGATGTGTGAATGCCTCCTAGCCAAGGTGTGATTGCCTAGGCTCTCTCTCTCTCTCTCTCTCTGTGTGATAAAAGAAATTTCATCAAGGAGAAGAAGGAAAAAAACAAACGGGTTCACTTGGCTAGTGAACTCAAAGCAGGAAAAGAGAGTGTGTGTGAGAGAGAGAATCTAATTAGCTATAGTGCATTTTTTTAGAAACTAAATACATATTTTGGTAGGCAACTATTCTAAACCCTTTTTTAGAAGGTTGCTGAATAGGAAACTTTCAAAAAAAGCTGATGTAAAACCTTTATAAAAGAGATAAACGTGGGGAAGAGATTATGACTTTGATGAATACATTTTTTTTTTCTCTTGAAGTGTGATTGCCTAGTTCTCCTTCTTATTCTTCTCTTTTTCTTCAATCTTCTAACACTGTTACAGCAGGTTGTTTATACTTTCTACTATCTCTAGTCTTTGGTTTCATCGTCTACATAAAAGTTGTCCAAACTGAAGGATTTTATATTCAGCCTACATTCACCTATAGTGCTGAAACCATCAATCCCACATCAGATTTGGTATCAGAACCAGCTCAGCACTATGACTACTAGAAGTGGAAGGAATTTTAAAGACAAACTCACTGCTAAACAAAGAGATGAGTTTCTCTACATCATCATGGAGAGAATTGAAGGCCCAAGTTGAAGAGCTACACAGGTTGTTTCTCAGCCCAGTATGAATCCAGCAACTACCTCACATGGTGATTCATCAAGTGCACCAAGGAAATAGGAGAGCAAGGAGAGAATGTTGATTCTTCTAGAGAAAGAGTTCCTTCACCACCTACTAGGGTCAGCCCTAGAGCTGTTCGACCCTATGAGAAGCAGCCATCTCTTGTGCACATGATGACTGAAGCAATGGAGCAAGAACAATATGAAAGCTACGATCCTTATGATTTTGCTAGTGATATTACTAAGAAAGTAAGAGTAGATGATCGACCCACAAGCCTTTTCAGACTAGCTTGCTAGTTTAGAAAGGTATTTTGATTATTATAATATGACTGAAGAAAGGAGGGTTAGATTTGTTATCATGAAGCTTGTTGGACAAGCTCAAGTATGGCGAACTGGTGTAGAGAATGAGATGAGAGATGTGGGACAGCCACCCATTGTATATTGGGAGGAGATGAAGCTTCGCTTAAAGCAGAAATATCTCGCTTATGATTACCAAAATAAGCTCTTTGATCATCTCATTGCTCTTAGACAATGGAGTATGACTGTTATGGAGTACATGAACAAGTTTGAAGAGCTGAAGATCAAATGTCAGGGGGTTGAAGACCCACAACAAACACTCTTGATTTAAGTTAGGATTAAGGGTTGAAATTCGCACTCAAATGGACCACATCATATTTACAATGTTGATGAGGCCTTTCAATTGGCATTGAAGACAGAGAACAGTATGTGGCAGCCTTTTAATTGGAGGATTCCCTCTCAAGATGAGGAGACAATTGCAGGAAGGCCTAATGAGGCAGGTAGAAGTCCCAAGCCAACACCACCTTCTAATAATTACATCCATTCCAGTGATTCTAAGCCCAATTCTGGTGCTGATTTTAGAGGCAAGGCACCACTAGAAGATGGTAGTAGTTCCAAAGGAAACAACAAAGTGGCTTACTGTTTTAAGTGTTATGGCTATGGACACATGAGTTATGAATGTCCAATGAAGAAATCATTGAATATAGTAATGGAACTCCACATGAGGACAACAATGGAGAAGAAGACTCTCCACATTTGATTGGTCCCTTCTATGATGATGATTTGCAAGATGATGACATAGACACTTCTTTGGCAACAGTAGTACGACGTATTCTTGCTTCTCCAAAGCAAGAGAAGGAAGACTTGAGGCGTACCATTAATTTTTAGACATTGGTTACTTCTGGAGAGAAATCAAAGAAGTTGGTCATTAATGGGGGCAGCAGTATGTACATGTCTCTGAGTCTACAGTAGACTGACAAAAGCTGCCAACAAAGCCTTATCCTAGACCCTACCAGGTAGCATGGATTGATAATACTTCTATACCGGTAAGAAAACGTTGTATGATTTTACTGGATCTTACTCTGATTCTATATGGTGTGATGTTATTCCTATGAATGTGACACACATATTGCTTGGTCGTCCATGGCTCTATAACCGAGATGTTTATCATTGTGGGAAGGTCAACACATACACTTTTACCTTCAATGATAATGAGGCGGTCTTGAAGCCTATGACCACGCAGCAAATAAAGAGGCATAATCAAACAAAGCATATAATGAAGTTGAACCAAAGAAAAAGACCTTCCACCTTACAAAGAAGCAATTCGAACCAAAAAGCAAGGAGACTGGTGTTGTCTATGCACTAGTCACAAAAGAAAGTGGACAATTCAGCCAATGAGCCATTGTCAAACATTCCCATGGAAACTAAAGAATTATTGCATGACTTCTCATCCAAAGGAACCCCGAAAGGGTTGCCACCCATGAGGCATATTCAGCATGCCATTGATTTGATGCCAAGATCTTAACTACCAAATCTACCAACCTATAGAATGAATCCTATTGAACATGCCGAGCTCAAGAGGCAAGTGAATGATTTACTTTCCAAAAGCTACATTCGTGAGAGCCTTAGCCCATGTGTCATTCTTGCTTTATTGACATCAGAAAAGGATGGTTCGTGGAGGATGTGTGTTGATAGTTGGGCCATTAACAAAATTACAATCAAGTATTGGTTTCCAATCCCACAACTTGATGACAAGCTCGACATGATTACAGGTTCTTATATATTTTCAAAGTCAGATCTTCGAAGTGGCTATCACCAGATTCGGATACATCCATGTGACGAGTGGAAGATTGCATTCAAGACTAAGGATGGCTTATATGAATGACTAGTCATACCATTTGGCCTTTCTAATGCGTCAAGTACCTTCATGAGGGTGATGAACCAGGTATTCCAACCTTTTATAGGTCATTTCCTTGTTTATTTTGATAATATTCTGATATATAGTAAGACTGAAGAGGAATGCATATCTCACCTTCAACAAACAAGTTATGAGAGTATTATGGCAAGAAAAACTCTACATAAACTTGAAGAAGTGTTCCTCTATGGTCCCACATGTGGTTTTTCTTAGATTTGGTGTGTCTACTAAAGGGCTTAATGCGGACCATGATAAAGTAAGGGCCATATGGGAGTGGCCTACTCCTACTTCTTTGCATGAAGTACATAGCTTCCATGAGTTAGCTACATTCTAACGGCACTTCATCCACAACTTTAGCACCAGTGTGGCTCCTATTATAGATTGCCGGAAGGGTAATACAATTGGACAAGTACACCTTTGTTATCAAACATAAGGCAGATATTGAGAACAAGGTCACAATGCACTTAGTCTTGTGGTTTATTTACTTACTACCATGGTCGCCCAGATTGTTGGCTTTGATTTACTCAAGCGAGATTATTCTTCTTATCAAGATTTCAGCGTAATATATATTGAATTACTAGCATGACAGCACCACATACCTGAATTTCTCCTTACATGATTACTATCTCTTTATGGGAACTCGTTTATGTCTACCCAATATAGCCCTTAGAGGGGATATGATTTGGGAGTTTTACGTAGGAGTAGTTGGACATTTTGGAATAGATAAGATTATTGCCATGATTGAAGATTGTTTTTATTGGCCTAGTCTCAAAAGAGATCTGGCCAAGATTATCAGATAATGTCAAACTTGCTAGCTAGCCAAAGGAAGAGAGCAGAATACCGAACTTTACATGTCACTTCTAATTCCACATGAAATTTGGCAAGATCATAGCATGCATTTTGTCTTGGGTTTACGAAAGACTCTATAGGGTAATGATGTTATACTAGTGGTCGTTGATCGGTTTTCTAAAATGGCTCATTTTCTACTATGTAGCAAGACCATTAATCCCGTCTACATAGCACGAATTCTTCAAAGTTGTAAGGCTACATGGTTTACCTAAGACCATAGTTTCTGATCAAATATTCTTCAAGAAGACCTCTAATCGATCCCGGCATACCCCACTCCACCCCAAATCTTGCCCAAAAATAATACCATAGAGAATAAAGCCAAAGGCAATGAAGGAAGAGGTGATTAGCAGACTCCCCTGCCAAAATACACAGGCAGCACCAATTAGGAATCACCATCCCACACCTGATCAAGTTGTCAATGGTTTGGGCCCAATTCCACCACAATTTCCACACAAAAAGAGATACTTTGAGCTGAATTAGAGGGTTCCAGGTACATATGCCAAGATAGGACTCCGGCTTTGGAGTGCTAAGCTCCTTGTACATCGATCTAACTGAAAATCCTCCCTCCTCATCCCGCTACCATTTCATCTCATCCTCCAACTTCGGGTCTCCAATAGAGAATTCCAAAATTTCCATCAGCCTACCTAATTCCTCCACCTCCCAGTCATTCAAGTTCCATCTAAGTTTTAGGTCCCAAGAGCAGAAAACTCTAGACCGTATCTACTCTTGAACTGATCCATTTTGGATAAGGCCAGGCTATAACAAAGGGGGAATAAATCTTTTAAAAGTTCATCAATACATCACACATCAAGCCAAAATCTTACCCCACTTCCCTTATTGACTCTAAACTTTATGAGCTTGTTAAAGATATCCAGATTTCTACATCTTCCTTTCCCAACCCCGCAGCCCAGTGACCCCGAAGGAACTCAAGTCAACCAATCAAACCTTCCTTCACCATATCTCGCCTGCAACACCTGCTTCAACAACTGGTTTCCTTCAGTGCCATACCTCCATAGCCATTTAGAGAGTAAAGCTTTGTTTAACTCTCTCATTGATCGGATACCCAGACCCCCTTGGCTCACCGGGCTGCATATGTCATTCCACCACACCCAATGGATCTTCCTCCTTCCCAAGCAAGAACTCCACAAGAAATCCCATTGCAACCTTTCCATCTTGCATAATATAGATGCTAGAGCTTGAAAGAGAGAAAAATTAAGGGGTAAACCGGCCAACACACTCTTCAACAAGACAAGCCTTCCACCAAATGATAAATACTTGCATTTCTAATGCGCAAGTTTGCTGCCCATTTTTTCTAAAACCGAGTTCCAAATTATTGTGGAAGAAGTTTTTACTTTAAGAGGGAGCCCAAGGTAGGATATAGGCAGGGGAAGCACATCACATCCAAGAATGTTTGTCATCATATCCTCCATCTCAATTCCCTACAGGGCTTACAGCCGTTTTACCCTAATTTACCTCTAGACCTGTTGCAGCCTCAACCGTAAGGAGAATGCACCTCAAATTTCTAAGGCCTTCCATCTCTGCTTTGAGAAAAAACAGAGAATCATCAACAAATTGGATAAAAGGAACAGACAGACCCCCTTCACTAATCAAAAACCCTTCTATAAGCCCCATTTCTATGGCCCTTGCTGATAACCTTCCCATAAATCAAATTCATGACCTATTTCTAGAACTTTATGGAAGATATTGAATACACAAATCAAATTCTCTTCATCTTTTCATCCACATACAAATGGTTAAACGGAGTAGTAAATAAAAGCTTGAGATATGTCTTGCGATGCTTAGTGACTGACAATATGACACAATGGCTCATTCTTCCTACTACAGAGTTTTCTTATAATAGTTCTATAAATAGAACTACTAGCCACAGTCCTTTTGAGTTCCTAACAGCAATACTGCCTAGGAAGCCCATTGACTTTGTTCATTTACCTCCTAAAGCGAGTCCAAGTGTTGATGCAAATGAATTTGCCAACCATATCAGGAACATTCATGATGATGTGTGGAGTACAATTTCTATTAGCAATGAAAGCTACAAATCACAAGCTGATTTGAGGAGACATTTTGCTAAATTCAATGAAGGTGACATGGCCGTGATCTGTATTAGATCATAACATTTCCCTAAAGGTGTTTACAAGAAACTGCACTTAAGGAGCGCAGGTCCATTCAAGATTATGGAGAAGATCAGCTTCAATGCTTATTTTCTTGACTTGCCAAATGACATGAGCATTAGCAATATATTCAACGTGGCTGACCTCACCTTATATCATGGCCAGAAGGAAACACCTCCTAGGGTTGATCCTATTGTTCCCTTGCCTACAACATCCCATTTGAAGAAAGAAATTGAAAATGTACTTGATGACCAAGTTATTTCTACACAATCAAGTGGATATCAAAAGTTTCTTGTTAAATGAAAAAACCGTCCAGACTTTGACTGTACTTGGATTACTACTAACGAATTCCGACGACACAACTCTGATTTGTACAAGCGTTACATTACTATAACCTCAATGGGTCAAGCCTTTCCAAGCCAGAGAGAGTTGATGGGGAATCATAAGCAGCATCTAAAGAGCTATTAAAGAAGGACAAAAACTATCCTTGTCACATGGGAATTAGAATGATGATGAGCACAATGGACCAATCCTATAAGTTCCTTTGATACCCATGTTGCATAAGTTAAACTGTTACTAAAGTGGTAACAAGATTTAAGGGTAAATGAGGGATTTTGTCACTCAATGGAATTGTTGTAAATATTAGGGAATTTAAAGGGCAATCCAAAGGATTTAGACTACAACTGCTCATCGGAGGATCTCTGAGATATTATTTGATTTTATTTACTTTATGTTTTTAGTAAGTAGTAGTAGGGAATATTAGGACATTCTAATTAGTTGTAGTGTTGTCTTTTTAGAAACTAGAAACTTATTTTTAGAAGGCAACTATTCTAAGACTCTTTTTTAAAAGGTTGTTGAGTAGGAAAGTTTTTAAGAAGCTAATGAAAAACCTTTATAAAAGGGCTAAATGTGGCTAAGAGATTACGACTTTGATGAATACAATTTTTTTACTCTTGAAGTGTAATTACTTCTAAGGTGTAATCGCCTTAACCCCTAGGTGTGATTGCCTAGTTCTCCTTCTTCATATTCTTCTCTTTTTCTTCAATATTCAAACACTGTTACAACAGGTTGTTTATACTCTCTGCTATCTCTAGTCTTTGGTTTCATCATCTACATAAAAGCTATCCAAACTGAAGGCTCTATATTCAGCATACATTCACTTGTAGTGCTGAAACCATCAATCCTACATCATTACCTCTGAATTTTTGTGTTTCCTCCATTATTACTTTATTACAGTAGCCCATAATCATCAATCCTTAACCACATGGTTGATCAACCTTACCACAAACCCCAGCCTAAACCTTAATCCATTATAAACCTTAATCTCCATTAAACCTAATCAGCCCCTACAGGTTTGTAAACTTCTGTAAACCTAAAAGCGAAACCAGTCCTTTTTCGCAGAACCAATTTCCATTACTTCTAAACACTCAAGAAAACCTCTTTTCCTTACCCTATTAAATCCTAATTGATAGCTGTTTGATTAGAGGCTTAAAGCCCTAATTTTCTAGCTCTGAATCTAGTTGATCCTACATCACAAGGTTATAGCAATTGCAGAACCTGGCTAACCAACCTACAGGAAGGGTGAGATAATCTTTGCAACCAAAAGGATTTGAAAACTCACCAATATAACACTGCAAAAAAGAACCCAAAAAAAAATCTTTACATTTCAAGTTTGATCAGAATTTAAAAAAACAATACAGTTAGACAAATGAATGAGCTAGAGTTACAGATGGTGATAGTACTGCAGCTATAAAGATTAACCCTCATCATTAGGGTAGTTGATAACAACAAGATAACCAAACAGAAGGGCTGCCAAGAAGCAAGCTAGTTTGGACTGCTGTAAGTCAAGCCTGAGCTTAGCCTCCTTCCCTCCCCTCTTGCCTCCCTCTCTTCCTCTCCACCTATATATCCTTGGTTTGAATGGCTTTGAGTTCATGGGCATTGTTTGGGTCAAATGTACAAAGTCAAGCCCGAGCTCATGAAATCTTTGATGAGCCAAGCCTCACTTTGAAGTTATAGGCTCATCACAAGCCCAAACCCAGCCTTAGCTCTAGTCCTAGTTCCCAAACTCAAGTTAAGCTTGGAAAAATTCAGTTCAGCTCATCTCAGCTAATCGACACATGTAACAGCAAGTACTGCAATTATTCTTTACCTCAGATAAAATAGTTACAAGCAGTTCTATACAACAATACCTCTTACAGGAACAATGACAATAAATGGGACATATCAAAAGCAAGGAAAATGGTTACATAAGACCCACCAGCCTCACATAGGCATATTTTTCGTAATTTTAATGTACTGCAGTCTATAAAATTACAATAACACTGTAAAACAACTACTTGGACATTTTTGGGGGAGTAAAAGAACAAAAGTTTTCAACTTCAAGATCTTGACATTCTAAATTCAAACAATTAACAAATCAGCTTGAAATCAAACTGGTTGAGACCAATGCAGAAAGTGGATAACATGGTTGAGTAATAGAAGAAAAGTGGCTGTTTGTGCATAAAGACAAGCACATGCATAGTCCAACATCATACTTTCAGATTTTGTAGACGCAGCAGCTGCTGCGGCCGAATCCATGTTTTCTCCAGCATCTGGCTTTACAGGTCTTTCATCAAGAGAAATTTTCATGGTATCCATAAAAGTAGTTGATCCTGAATTTTCAGCATTCAATAATGAATCCACGAAACCGGCTCTTCGGAGTTCCTCACTGTCTTCTACCTCGGTTGTGGACTCCCCTGTAAGCAAGCACAAAAAAATGACAATTATCAACGAATCAGAACTGTCAGCTCTAATCAACATTTTGAAGGAAATTAATTAATAAGTACTGTTTGGCTCAAGGAATTGAATTGGTCTTAGAAATTTCTGTAATATTATGTGCCTATAAAGGTAAATTTTTCTATTGGTTGGATTTATTTGTTTGAATTTTGATAATCTGACTGCATCCCTGTTATTTTGTTTTATCTCTGATGTGCTCACTTAATTCACCATTCTGTAGCTGGTGACAGGATCATGTCTGGGATGTGGTGGTGGACCATTGGGATTGTTGTATTGATGTAACACAGTGATGCGGGAGCATATAGGATCAAGAAGAAGAAGTTGGATGATCATGGGTGACATTAGATTGTGATTGTCATAAGGCCTAAAGGCCATAGGTATTAGGTGTTTAGGGGCTGGGTAATCATGTAATAAGGCCAATAGTGCCATGGGTAATTTAGGTTTTTTTCAGTCCAAGGGTATTTTTGTAATAAGCCAAGGGTAAATGAGGGTCTTTAGGCTTGGGTGACAGCCCCTATCAATTTGTCTTTATTTGAGGTCCAAAAGTCAACAAGTGGGGCCCTCTTGGTGTGCTAATCGACAGCCCTAAGAAGCTCTAGTTGTTGGTCTTTTAGTCTTTGGAAAGTCTCATTTAGAAAGTCCTAGATATTTAGGAGTCTTAGTGAGTTAGTTTCCATTTTGTTTCTTTCTTATTTTTTTAGTATTTTAAGCATATTTAAAGAGGCCAGTCGACATGTACAATTCAGACATGATTAATTGAATTTGAATATTGGGTTTGTTCCCTTTTCTCCTCCTTGGAGCCTGTGGCTTCCCTAGGGTAATCCCTAGTTTTCTTCTATCTTCTTCTCTTCTCTTCTATGTCTTTTGTTCCTCTTCTTCTACTCTTCTTCTTCTTCCTCCTTGTTCCCCCTTGCTCCTCTTACCTTCTTCCTCCTTTCCTCCTACTGCCATCTTCTTCCCTGCTGGAATATTCTCTAGAGTAGAAGATTTCAAGTGCTGAAATCATAAAAACTCTGCAGAGCATCATCATTCACGGTCGGGTTATCCAGACCACATATTTGTCCAAATCGTACACAGTAAACAGAGGTAAACTGTTCTTTATTTCATCTGGTTTTTTCTTAATTCGAATCTTCACCTGATTCCCTTTAAATTCTTCTGTTGAATTTCTGTTTACATGATTTTATTCTGGAGCATACTTCTCTTCTAGAACAGATTTTCCTGGGTACCTATCCTAGTAAAATCGCCCACCCTAGAAAGACCCATTCTTCTTCTTTCTGTTTAGAGTTTTTCTCCCCTACCTGTTCTAACCCCTCCAACTCCTTTTATTTCTCCTCCCCTAAGTTTCTGGTCCAGAAACATACCTGTTCTAGGGTATTCGATTACAAGTATACTGCAGAACTGTTCTCTTTATCTTTTTATATACCTAGACTTATCAGAATATCCTGAAATTTTGAATGGATATAACTTATAGACACAACTAACACCCCGTAAAATTGCAGTTTTCTGATGCGTATGCAGGGGTATTTTGGTCATTTCACCAATCTGCCAGATTTTCCAGAAACCCTATAACAGCTTCTTTTCTCCACATTCTTCTGTTCTTTCTTGTCTAATTTCTTCTCTACTTCTGTATTTTAATCTTTCATTCTCTTCTCTAATTCTTTTCTAAAGGTTAAAGTACTTTGGGTATTCTTATATTCAGTTCTTGCTCTCTTTTGATTCTGACCCTTTTTCTGCAACCTATATTTGGGCCCATATCAGCAGGATATACAGCCCATAGGCTATCCCTACATCAATTAGTACCAGAGCTTGTAATATCCTGCATCCCACAGTCCATGGATTTTATAGAATCTAAAACTGAACTACAAGGAATAGTGACCGGGTTGGAAGAATGATTACAAAAAATATTAAACAAAGCGTATTAACATATTTTTGTTGTTGTAAATAAATCAAAAGAAATTAGTAGTAAAGAATTCAAAGTAAGAGAAGAAAGGTGAGAGAAATTGAGAAGATCAAAAGAGATTGAGAAATATGTGTGAAATGAATTTGTAAATATTAACATATTTTTTTTGTTGTAAATAAATCAAAAGAAACTAGTAATAAAGAATTCAAAGTAAGAGAAGAAAGGTGAGAGAAATTGAGAAGATCAAAAGAGATTGAGAAATATGTGTGAAATTAATTTGTGACAGCAACTCAAAATGGAGAAGAGAAAAGAAGATCAAGAGAAGAAGAATTAGAAATAATAAGGATTCAAGAGAAGAGAGAACTTACTTTGAAGCACCTAGGATTTCACAGAATTAAAGGCTTCAAAAAAAATAAAAAACTTTCATTCATTGAATAAAATATAATTCTTTGTATGTATTACACCACTTCATCTCTTCCATATTTATAGACAAACTTTGAAACTTGAAAGACTCTTAATTAAACTAAAACTCTAGGTTTCAGTTTTCGAAACTTGAAAGACTCTTAATTAAACTAAAACTCTAGGTTTCAGTTTTCAAGTGGAAATTGTAGTGCTAGAGGGATCATTTTCGTCACCAATGGCTGTGTAGGGAGAAGAAACCACTCATGCGAGGGGGGATGAGCTGGAGAGAAGGTATGACGATGTATGGAGTGGTAGTGGGGCAGAAGGTAGGAACCCTGTGACTGTTGGAGACCTTTTACAAATGAAATTGGGGGAGAATTTAAATTCAAATTCAAATGGAATGGGGAGTCGTCAGAAAGATTTTGATTGGAACAAGTGGCAGGTGCCAAATGGGTCAAAAGGGGACAGACGGTGGCATGAGAACCTCTCCAGTTGTTGAACAAAAATCATTGTTCTCTGGGGGGGTACGCAAGTTAAATTCGTCTCAAAGTTAGGGGCAGGGAAGTCTATTCACATGGGAAATGAAAAAGTAGGGAGTGAGGGATCTTTTACAATACCATCAGGGGCTTCCGAGTCTTTTCCTAGGTATGCTAAAGTCAGAAGGTCGAAATCAGAAATTGGCGAAAGCTCAGGGGTAAACAAGGAAAAAACGTACGATGACCAAATTATGATTCCTGACGAGAACAATGGTCTATGGCGTCAGGGATCTGAGTCGGTAGTAGGTATTATTGAAACGAGAGAAATTTCGGGGTCCTCAAGGGTCAAAGCCTCTGCTCCCATTCAGGTTCCTGTGTGTGAGGAAGATAAGCAAGACTGTAACTACAACATGGGGGGTCTTGAATCCTTCAGAACATGCTCAAGGTATTTTCTTTGGTGAAGGATTGCAAGAGTGGGAAGTTCTAGTCAACCCAGCGGAGGTATAAGTGCCATCAGAGGCTGGCAGAAGTAACCAAAATGGGGGATCTTTGGATTTGATGCTAGCGGCAACAGAGCACCTAAACATTAGTGGTTTGGCTCCAAGACTCCCATACTGGAGGTAATATGTTTCAGTTTTCTTCCCAGCTTTCCAGGGAGGATGTTGGGTCAGTAATTGAAGAATTTGAAACCTTAGGGAAATTTCTCTAGCGACAATGGTGCTTAAAACTTATTGAAGATGCCAGCTTGCTAGGTTGGTAAAGTTTGTGGGTGTCGTACCACAGACCTGGGTTCAAAACCTATCTTCACCTATAATTACCTATCAAAAACAAAAAATTCTCCATTTCCTGGATTCCCAACCCCTCTATTCTATCTGCAAGTGGACAAGGTGGACAAATGGACCAAGTGGTAGGTTCCGATGGGTTTTTGGGGATGAAAGATGAAAGAAATATTGCAAGGGATACGGACCTGATGCCATATCAAACAAAGATAGGGGAAAGGGGTATGGTTTGTGGTCTTATTACGATTGTCGGCAGGGATGAAACCCCTCATTCAATTGTTGGACCTTCAGCCTTAGGCTTACAAAATCATATCGAAATGCCTTACTTCTAGGCTAAAAGTGGTCCTCCCTTTGGCGATTTCTCAAGCCCATGGAGCTTTCTTGAAAGGCAGATCTATCCTTGATGGGGTTCTTTGTGCTAATGAGTGTATTGACTCACAAATCCACAATGGTCTCCTGAGGGTGTTGTGCATGGTGGATATAGAAAAAGCATATGATCATGTCAACTAGGGTTTCTTAATTGATGTGCTTAGAAGACATGGGTTTGGGGTGAAATGGTTTAATTTGATCAAAAATATTTATCAGGCTAGCGTCCTTCTCCGTGTTAATAAATAGAGTGTCTTTCTGGTTATTTCAGATGCTCTTGAGATATCAAGCAAGGTGATCCATTATCCCCTCTTCTTTTCCTCATGGTGGTGATGTTAGGTGGCATACTTGATAAGGCAGTGAAGGTAGGGATGTTGGAAGGTTTTCAAGAGGGCTCAGGTAATGTGGTAGTTTCTCACCTTCAATTTGCGGATGACACTTCGATTTTGTGTGCAAATTCTCATAGACAAATTAGATATTTGAGATGTATCTTCAAGTGTTTTGAGGCTATGATGGAGCTAAAGGTGAATTTTGGCAAAAGTTCCTTAATCGCAGTGGGATGTTCCCAACATTGATATGCTAGTTCTTAATCTAGGTTGTAGGGTTGAAATTATACCTACTACTTATCTTGAATTACCGCTAGGACTGTCTTTCAAAAGAGATGATGTGTGGCATCTGGTGGTTGAAAAAATCAAAAGAAGGCTATCAGGTTGGAAGGCCAATTACTTATCTAAAGGTGGAAGGTTGACTCTTACTAAGGTTGCTATGACAAACATTCCCATTTATTAGATGTCTTTGCTGAACATGCCCAAACACATTGCTTCAGCAATTGAGAGGTATCAAAGGGAGTTTCTTGGAAGGGTGGGGAGGAGTCCTAAGGTATGGATCTTGTTGCGTGGGAAATTGTCTATCCGATGAAAAGGGGCCTGGGCATTCGTAAATTGATGGACATGAACACTGCCCTTCTCGGCAAGTTGCTTTGGCGACAGGGTTTAGATGAGAATGGTTTGTAGAAAAGGGTAATAATTGAGAAGTACGGGATTAAGGATCTGTGGAGGCCAAATGAATTTCATGGTCCTTATAGGAGGAGCATTTGGAAAGGAATTATCTGTCATTTGAATATATACAAGAAATGAATTGGTTATGAGGTTGGCAAAGGTAACTACGTTGGTTTTTGGAAGGACAGTTGGTGTGGGGGCAGATTGTTGCAAGAGCTTTTTCCAGACATTTTCATGCTAGTCGAAAACCGATTAGCTAAGGTTAGTGACTATACAAAGACCTCTCTTAACCAAGTGAACATGTGTCCGACTCTTACAAGAGGTGTTTCTGACTAGGAGATTCCTTCCTTTTATGTAGCATAATGGAAAGGCTTTCCATGGTTGTTATCTAGGCGGACCAATCCAATCAAAGAATTTGGCTTCCCAACCCCAATGGCAATTTTTCAGTGCGTTCCTGCTATAGTTTCATTGAATCGTCCCAAGATATCGGCATTCCTTGAAAAGAAATTTGGCATCCTTTGATTCCTTTGAAGATCAAGTTTTTCCTCTAGATGGCCTCTTTAGGAAAATTCTTTACTGTGGATGTTCTTAATCGAAAGGGGATGATCTTACCAAACATATCTTCACAATTTTTATTTTTTTTGATAGATAAGTAGGTGAAGGCAGGTTTTGAACCCAGGTCTGTGGTACGACATCCACAGACTTTACCAACTTAGCAAGCTGGCATACTTTGATTCACTTTGTTGTGGTGATGTGGAATCAGCTTCTCATACTCTGATTCACTGTCCTTTCTCTGTGGAGGTGTGGAGTGCTATGATTCAGGACTTTGGTTTGAGTTGGGTAATGTCTCAGGATGTATCTAGCATGTTGACCAACTGGCTGACTTCAACATTAAATGCTAAGGGTAGGAAAATTTGGCGCATGGTTCCGGCAATAGTTTGTTGATCTTTGTGGCGTGAAAAGGAATATGAGAGTTTTTTAGAATGTTACCAAACCTTCCTTTCAAGTATATAGAAAGCCTAAAAGTTTGCTCCTTTTTTGGACTAGGAGATGTAAAGAGTGGGATAATGATCAATAGGGAGGGTTAAGTAGGAATTGGAACTCTGTCATTGGTTTGGTCTAGTGTCTTTTTTTGCTATCCCTTTTCCTGGCTATGAGGTGGATGCCTCATCCCTTCTCTCTTAAATTTCTTATATTAATAAAAAAAATTCTCTTATAAAAAAAAAACAAATCATTTCATATTCTGATACCTTACCAATATTTTGGTTATACCATTCCTGAAACACATTAAATTTGCAAGATCTTTGGCTCATTGTAAAGATAAGTGAATAACCTTTTAAATGACACCAAAATCAAGTCAAACAAGTGAATTCTGACAGCCCAAAAATAATGACTAAACAAAAGTGGCAAAAATAAGACTTTTCGCATCCTAAAATTAAATAAAATCTATTCTTCTTAAAAATAAATAAAATTCCCTAAGCTAAATGAAAGAAAACTAACCTAGATTAGCCCAAAACTAACAAAAGTAAAAAAAATTGTTGTCAAACAAGAAAATTGGACACCAAAAATACCTCTATAACTGAAATCTGGATATTTATGTGCACTGCATCAAATACATTTGTAATCATGCCTATTAGCATACCATCCGAATTCGAATATATATTTAGCAAATATTATAAAAGTAAGTTTATATTTGTGTCCATTAAGTTAGTCAAACATCGGATACGAATACAGATATATCCAATTACAAAAATCCATTAAGTTGGGTTAATATATTCGTATCCATTAAGGTAATGGGTTAGGGTTAATATTAAAAATATTTATATACTACAATAATTTAACTTAACCTATAGTATTATAATATGACTACTACTTTAAATTATATAGGCTTACAACCTATAGAAATTAGGAAGTACAAAGTAAGAAAAACTTGCAACCTAAGACTTCCTAAAAACTTAAACTTGTCCCCAAAGTAATTTCTAAAAATAAGACTTTCTAAGAACATGACCTTCCTAAAAATTAAACTACTAAAACATCCAAACTTGTTGCACAAGTATTACTAAATCCTAAACTTTCTAAAAAAATTATTCCCACAGCTTTTGGATAACCCTATAGTAATTTACTCATAACTTTCCTAAATCACCTCGGATTTACACAATCCTGGTCTCGTTAGAAAGGTAACTGAATAACCTCTCTAACGACATCAAAATCAAGCCAAAAGGTAAGTTTTGACCCTTGAAAAGTTGGGCTAAAAGCAAGTGAAGGAATTACAACTCACAATAAAAGAAAATAATAAAAACTAAACTACCCATGGCACTACTGGCCTTATTGCAAAATTTACCCACCCCTTAAACAATTAAATTAACTCATACATGACACAAGACTTGAACCTTGCTCTCTTGTGTGGTGGCACATATAAGAGTCTTTTTATTGTCTACAATATTTAGCCGGATCGAATTTATATTAATCCGTATTCGGTTCATTTATAATTGAATATTTTTAAACAACAAATATTTAATCGAATTCGATACATGTGGGTTCATATTCGCTGTAACGGAGAAGAATATGAAATGGATACAGATAATAATAGGATATTTGCACCCCTACCCTCAATTCTCTGGACCAAATGCAGTATAAAAAGAAAAAAAAAAGAAAGACACAACCTTCATAGAGATACTTCTTTTTCCATTATATCCATGCCTTGGAATGTAATGGAGATTACCTTCCCGCCATTTTGTAATGAATGAAGAATATGGCTCTGTAATTAGTTGGTGAATGGGAAGATCAGGAAATAGGTGATGAAGTGCAAATGCCGCAACTTTATTCTGTGCATCCTGCAAGAAAATCATTCCATTAAAACAATTTGTGAAGCAATATTCACAAAGAGCTACCTAGGGTTTCATTGAATCTTCAAAAATAAACCGGGTTCCTTGTCTATTATTATTCATCACTTGAAAAGTGCAAAGTGGAAGCAAAAAATTTAAATGGTTGTCAACATTCACACTCAACATGAGTAGCTGAAATGGTGCCCACATTGTCAACATTGTCGTTTTAAAGAAGAGAAAACCAGTGTAGACTTTAGGGCTACAAATATTTGCACTAGAAGCAGCATTAAAAATAATATTAAATGTAGCACATAATGCAGCATATTGACAGCCTAAGTGCTATCACTGAAACACTAAAGAACTAAACCATGTAAAGGGCTGAATGTACATGAACAGTGAGGAAATTCACATCCACTGCATCCTAAAAGCTCTACTGAAATACATAACAACCAGAGAAGAACAAAGTTTCCATGCAGTATAAAAGGATCTGGACCTTGGAAAGAATTTGCATCATAGTTAGTTCCTCTATTCGATATGCGACGATATGCTTTGCATAATAACCACATATAACTTTCAAACATGCAAATGGAAAAACAAGAGATAAGTTGATACCTCAGCAGATTCAAAGGTTTCATCTTGGTCAGGAAGCTGGAGTGTAATCAGTCCACCAGCTTTTCTGCTCTTACCCCTCCCACTAGCTGTACGTAATACACTGACAGCATAAAAGAACCTACTTGCTTTCCCAGGAACTTTATTAAACTTGGGTGCTTCCCACCCAAACTTTTGGCACAGCTGATGAAGAATAGCTTTGGGAATCTTTCGTGGGTCACCCTGTCATTTTAGAGAGCATCATAGAACTAATGAGTAAATATTTCAAAGAAACTAAACACAATTAGATACCAAAAAAATTAAAAAATCTGAAAACTGCCACAACATAGCAAGAGTAGAACACTGAACGAGGTGTTGCTGTAGAATAATACATTACAAACAGAAACATGGAAAATAAAGATGATCTCATAACCCAGTATTACTTAAGTATCAGCCATGAAAATGTGCAAATGCCACCATAAAATGTAATGGCATAACAAGTTCATTAACTCAAACTGGCATTGTGAATTATTACCTTTTTCCAAATTCCATCAATGTGTTCTGAATTCTGCCCACTGGACATTTGTGCCATCTTTTCTCTCTTTTGCAATCTCAGAACTTCAGGAGGTAAAGTTTCACAAGAGGCATCTTCAGAGAATAAATTATCAAGCTCTACATCTCCTGGCTCCTCGTCTTCCATTGTGACCCTCTCCTGAACTGGGACATTCGAGGAATTATGAACACCATCACTAGAGCTGCAACATTCCATAACATTTCCATCAATTGTGGTTTCAATCTCGTGTGTCACAAAGTCTGGCCCACATAATGTTTCCGTTTCAGGGAACTTGATAGCCATTGAGGTAGAAAATACGTCAGGTGCACAGATGGCAGCATTTTCATCCCCCAACCCTGATGTCAAGATGTCATCTGACAGGCCTGCTCAGATTATTTGCACAGAACATCAGAAATGATTTGGAACCACAAAGGCTTAAAAGGTAGTGGTGAGGGAAAGGGTGAAAACTAGGAGTTTAACCTAGAGCAGATATCTCATGCTTGAGTTTGCGGATAATATGTCCTGCCCGTTCCTGATTTTTCTTGTCTCCTTTCTCTTTGGCATTTAAAGCTTCTAACCTTGCAATGTGGTACGCCTTGGCAATAGAAGCAGCGCGAGAGCTTGGATCAGAAACCTACCATGAATTCAATATGAAGAAAGAGCACAGTCAACGTCAGAAGCAACTGAGAAAGCATACACAATATATGACAACTTTAGTTCACAAAACATTGAAGTCCTTGATGGAAAAGAGAGAGAGAGAGAGAGAGAGAGAGAGAGAGAGAGAGAAAGAAAGAAAGAAAGTTGTATGTACGGTGTATATAGCCAGCATACCCTACTATTAAGCATGGCTTTAAAATTTCCCCAAAATTTGTGAAACTTCCCACGAATTTTCCCAAGTGAAACCTAAACAATCTCTACAAATACTCCATATTAAGAATATTTCCATCGAATATCGGCCTACGTTTTCACATTTTGAATATATCCCAAGTGTTCAACTTCTCACTAGTTATGTACTATTACAATTTTGTAGAAATGTGAAAAATTTTGACAAAATCCAAATTTCATAAATTAACTTATAAATCACCAAAATTAACTCAAGGCCTTGCAATTTTCCAAACTTTCATTATTCACTATCAAATTCCTCTTAACACCAATCCACCTCCTCCATATTTACGGACCAAACTCTATACTTCTAATTAAAATAACTCCAAAATTGATAATTATCATCACATATTGATACCCTGCTGGTATTGCGGCCATAGCTTCCACGCATCACATCAGATTTGCAAAATCTTGGACTCATTGGAAAGATAAGTAAATAACCTTTTAAATGACACTAAAATCAAGTCAAATAGTTAAGTTTCACCCCTGCATATAAGGCTTATAGAAAAGTAATGAAAAAAATACTTCACTTCCCTAAATGCCAACAAATACAAATAAAACTCATAAACCAACTTAGAAACTAAATAAAATCAATCACAGCAAAAGAACTCAAACTTCTGGAAAACATACTAATCAAGAGCCCTAATTAAACAGCTACTAGAACTAATAGGAACGTAAATTAATTAGTTTTTTTTTTTTTGTTGGGCCTGCTGGACTGAATTTGATGGACTTTAAATATAAACTATTCAAGCCCCATAATGTTAACCTACAAGATGGCAAATATGGTCTGATTTAGCCCAACAACAAAAGTTCACTGTACCTTCAAAACTCCACCAATTGACATGGGGTTTGTTTTGTCAGCTTTCTGTATCCAAGGGGGAGCAAATCAAACCAGAAAACCAGCCTAAAAACTGTGGGATTGATCGCAAGTCCTAGAAAACCAAATCGTTGCCGTTTTCTGAAAAATTCTTGAAAATTCGAAAAACCCTAGTTCTGATGTCGATTGCCATTCATATTAGTACCAAAAATCTTCTAAATGCATGGCCTCTCAAAATCATGAGAAATCTCGCATTTTCTAGTATGTCTGTACAGCTACTGATGTCAGCCCCAAGACTACTGACGTCAACAGCGAGGTGTAGCCAGTCGCTCAGTCACATCCCTTGCTTCGAAACCTGCTCTGATACCAACTTAACTTTGGGAGATAAGATATTAAGGTAGAAGATAAAGAGAGAGAAGAGAGAAGATTGTAAGTCGTATGAGTTAGGGTTGCTTATACGACTACTTTTATTATTATTTCTTCTTATTGGTAAACCGAATACAATGGTATATAAGCCCTATACTATACATGACTAAAATACCATCTATGTACCATATACTAACACTAACTTCCCATACCAGTTTGCTATCAGAACCTATGTTTCAGCACCTTTGTTGACTAGGAGTGGCTGCTAGAAAATCAACAAAATGAAAAGGTCATTGTCCAGTGTTGGTCCCCGAATTACAGGGTGCTGGGAGGGGTGGATAGAAACCAGACCTAACCTTTGCCTTTCTTCACAAAGTAGCTGCTCTCAAGACTCGAACCCACATTTTCACCCTGAATAGCCCAAGTCGCCACCATTGCACCAGAGCAATGACCCTAGAAAATCAACAAGATGATATGTTTTTATAATTACATAATAGATAGACAGTTTATTTGATTGAATGACAAATCTGGAGATGTGGTGTAGGGGTATCATTTACAAATTGCAAATGAGACACACTCAAGCATCCATACTGCCTTTTTAATTTCATCTTCCTCGAATGGCCTCTCCAACCAATTCCGATTTGCAATTTGCGAATGATACCATCATTTTTTGCGACAATTCCCAACAGCAGATTAGGATGCTACAGTGGGTGCTTCGTTGCTTCGAGGTGGTATCTGGCCTCCGTTTAAGTTTGGCCAAAAGTTCCTTGATCACAATCAGAGAGGTGCCCAATTTGGATCAATTTACAGCGGATTTAGAATGTAGGCAAGGGAAGCTTCCGTCCACTTACCCTGGCCTCCCCATTGGTGCTTCTTATAAACAGAAGGAGGTGTGGATTCCATTGGTTTATCGGATAAAGAAGTGTCTTAATGGTTGGAAGGCCCGCTATCTTTCAAAGGGTGGAAGGCTCACATTGATAAAGGCATCGCTGGCATGTATCCCTATTCATTATTTATCTCTCCTTGTCTTGCCTAAATCAGTCTGTTCTGAGTTGGAAAAAATCCAAAGAGACTTCCTATGGAAGAGGGGGGGATGGGAGGGGGGATGGGAAGGGTACACATTTGGTCGCTTGGGAGAGGGTTTGTACCCCGAAAGACAGTGGGGGCACAGGGATCCGGTGCTTAAATTCTATAAACAAGGCTCTCCTTTGTAAATGGTTGTGGAGATTTGGGAGCGAACCTAGGTATTTGTGGAGACAGGTGGTAGCTGCCAAATTCGGTACGGCGGACGGGTGGGATCCTTCGGTTCAGAGGGGCCCTTATGGGCGCAGCCCTTGGAGGGGTATTATGCAATTTTTGCCTTTATTCGAAGGTGTGGCCTTTGAGGTAGGGGATGGTAGACGGGTAAAATTTTGGGAGGATTCTTGGTGCGGGGAGAGGCCGCTCAAAACCGATTTTGTGGATGTTTATGACTTGGCGGTGAATCCCAAGGCTTTGGTGCAGCAAACATTTCAGTTCATGGTGAGGAGATGATATGGAACCTGCCTCTTCGAAGAAACCTGTTTGACTGGGAACTCCCGAGGGTGATTGAGTTTTTAGCTCATTTGCAGGATTCGCATATCAATCTGGACCTTGAAGATAGGAGGGTGTGGAAGTTTTCTACAGGGGATAAGTTCTCTGTTAAGTCTTGTTATGGTCACGTGGTAAGATCAAGGATGGTTGTTGGTCCGTGGAAGGAAATTTGGTATAACGGGATTCCTTCTAAGGTGCAATTTTTCATGTGGACAGCGGTGTTGGAGAAAATTTCCACTATAGATGATTTATGGTGGAAAGGATTCTACTTGCCTAGCATTTGCCTCCTACGCTCCCATGACCCGGAGTCCGTATCCCATCTTTTCATCCATTGTCCCTTCTCCTGGGAGATTTGGTGTGGGGTGTCGAGGGATTTCGGAAGCACTTTTGTTGCTCCCTGGGATCTTCATGGCCTTTTATCTGGTTAGAAAAATTTGGCATTGGGAGCTTCTGGTAAGAGGGTAGCGCTTGGCTCCCGCTGCGGTTTGTTGGGTGATTTGGTTGGAGAGAAACAACAGGGTATTCAGAGCCAGCTTGGAAGGTCTATAGTAGAGCTAAAGAGTTTATTTTGTTTTGGGCTAGGTGTTGTAAGGATTATGACGGATTGCTTAATGGGGATCTTCTTAAACATTGGGAGCGAAGTATAGGGCTTTCTAAGTCCTAGTTGGTTTAAAATTTTTTTAAAAAAATGTATAGTAGGGTGCTGATATGAAAATTATTATCTAGGAAGAGCCTCTTTGTAAATCATGTTCTATAGGTTGTTAAACTTCAGGGTTTTCTTGTAATTAAATAAACCTAAATGATAATATGGAATATTAAAGTTCCATTTAATGGAAAGTTCCGCCTTCATACTATTCTTGGACTGTTCCCCATCATTTGGTTCTCCCTCAAAGGAAGAAGAGTAATCGACCATCCTTGCAAATCCTTTATGGAATAAGACTTCATTTTCCTCATGATCTTCCTTGCTTCCCGCTTCGTCCTGCGAATGATACTCGTCCTCCAATTCCATAACGTGAGAATGTTTTTCAATCCTCACGGCGGCCCCTCCCAACAGTGACTAAGAACTCTGAGGAGTCGTGAAATCATCCTCATGCTCCCCTCCTGGCATCAAATCATTGTCCCCAAAACAGCCTTCACTAGCCCCTTCCAACCACTCACAGGTTCTACCACTACCTTTTCTCCTAATAATAGGAGTAATCGATGATTCAATCATGTCCGCCTGCTCCTGAGCACCCCTCCTTAGCAAGGAATTTTCCATCTGCACACTGGGGCATCGTCCATCTTCCTTCACACCCTCCATCGATATAGTCAAGTCCACCAGCTTTTTAAGCACCTCACTCCCCATTCGACAATTACCCTTCGCCTTCAAATCCGCCGCTATCTTCCATTCCTCGTCAAACAAGCTATCAACAACCTCAAGGTGGTACTCCTTTCAGTGTTGCAAGGCCTCCGATTTCAAAGAATTCTTTACTTCGTCTGGCGACAAGGGCATCCTCCCCCAACCCCTCTTTCATCGAAGGGGAAGAGTAAATACAGATTCGATGACCGGATTGGATTTATAACAAGAGCCCTTATTCGGAACCATGGGTTTCCATACCCATTTACTCCTTGGGCTCGAACCCCCACACTCCTCAGACGGCCTATGAGCCTACCCCACTATGGGCCCCATATTTGAGGGCCCTCTAACTTCAAAATTAGAATTTTGAAATTTGCGCCCTCCCCCATAATCAGCCCGAGCATCCACACAGTTTTTAGCCAACCGATTAACCTGAGCCTTATTCCCTTCCATCTGGCCACATCCATGACCTTGATCAATTGGCTTAAACTACAGGGTATTTTCAACACTACACCTAGCATCATCACCCTTCAGCCCTTCATCGTATCCAGGACAGCCGGCCGCCGGCAATATCTGCACCTCACTTGCCAAAATGCAATCCACTCCCTTAAGCCTAATCGCCATCACATGAGGAATCCGGCATAGGTCCCCACTCAGTAGCTTGATCCGAGGATTCGTTAGAGGAAGGGCTGAAAAGTTCTTGTTATCCACCTTCAATCCTCCACAATTCGCCGCCACCAATGACAGGCACTCCATCGTCCTCATCAAGGGTGGGAGGCCCAAGACCGTAATCCAATGTTCCCCAACCAGAACAGGGGAAACGAATTGAGCCATCGGCGACCATTTACGAAGGAGGATAACGCCTTCCTCAAAGTCTAACAATCCCTTACGCACAAGGGGATTCACAGCCATATTCGGCTTTAAACACCATAACGCCCTATTCATCGGAACGCCAACCGGAAATAAGACCACATCCCGCTCACCGAAACCCCCTTCAGAACACAGTCTAGCTTTGATTTTTGTCCAGTCAAGTGCCCCCCAAACTCCGCAAAGCAGGACGTGGTCTGACCCCATTTCCTCATCTGTAACACCCTTTGACCTTCCATTCACTTCAATAGAGCACTCCCCCTTTTTTCTCCCCAAAAATTTCACCTCAGGAACATAGTCAGTCGGTGGAACAACCACTTTGCTTTTTGCCTTTCTCATCTGTTGGAGGACCAGTGCAAGGCTAGACCACCCAGCTCTGTCAATATCTGTCGGAACCACAATGAAGACATTTTTATGGTCCTTTTGCCATTCCATCATTTTAATGAACCACCCCTGCCCATTTGACCCCCTCATGAGGAAGATCGAAACCCCATTATATCTCAGGGTTTCCCGGAATCGCACATCACTTCTTGCAGTCTTCTCTTTTTGCAAGAAGGAAATCACTTTTTCACACAGAGAAGAATCGAATGAAAAAGTGTGAGGACAACCCTTCGCCCTTTCCGTTATTGAGAACACACCTGGTCCTTCGAGATCATCAGACCAAATCTCGAAGGACTTTCTTTCAATATTAATGTGCCGCTTCATGATGTAATCACCAGAAACACTCTCATCGCTTGAACAGTGGTGTTTTTTTTTTTCAGTGATTAAACATCCTATATTGAAGATTTTTATTGACTGAAGCTGACGGATTCATCTGGTCCCTTTCCCCTGGTTATTTGATTGATTAAGATTGCCATATCAGTCATGTGAAATCAGTGGCTATGTCTGTGTGACATTCTTGCTGCTGGATTGATTCGAAGATACTATAATTCTCCAGAAACTTCTGGTATTCTGTCTCAGGTATTCTTCAACCTGACATCAACACCCTACATATGTTATGTCCAGAACAGAATCTGTTTACCCCTACTGCACACCCAGTGTTCGCATAAGGTTCTGAACCAGACTAGTCCTTTTAAATCCACAAGAGTTATACCCTTCTTCATTACTGTATCCAAGCTTTCTTTGCTCATTATCAGCAGGTTGTTAAGCTGCATACTGTCCGGTGCTGCATCACTAGGCCTTTAAATAGGCTCAATACACCAAGAAAATAGCAAGAAACCAAAGTAGAAACTACTAAACTACTGGCTTAGTTGATACCTAAGAATTTCCTAAGTCTAAAACTATTAAAAACTTGACTTTCTAAAAAGAATTAAGAAACTTATAATAGGAACTTTCTAATTTCAAAAATACTTCTAAATAACACATTTTCCTAAACTTTAGACTACTAAAACTCAAGACTTTCTAAAACACAACCTTCTAAACGCACTAATGCTGTCATTCACTGGTACCCCTTTGGCAATTTGGTTGTGACTTTACCCAATCAC
This sequence comes from Platanus orientalis, assembly GCA_025762735.1. NCBI lineage: Eukaryota > Viridiplantae > Streptophyta > Magnoliopsida > Proteales > Platanaceae > Platanus > Platanus orientalis. The sequence goes on along the minus strand of JAOXJP010097296.1, from coordinate 5,779 downwards.
CTCAAATTTGTGTAATCTTGGTCTCTTTGGAAAGGAAATTGGATAACCCATCTAAAACACCAAAATTTAGCTAAAAGGGCAAGTTTGGATATTAGGAAACTTGGACTAAAAATCAGTTTCGCGATTAGCCTAAAATCATAAACTAACCTTGACTTTAAACCTTACTAAAAAAACAACCCAATAATTAAAAACCCAAATTAACCCATGACACTATTGGCTATGAAGCCATGGATAGGGAAAAGCTAGGTATTAAGGCTATTACCACTTTTTATATAAAAAAAAAAATATTGGGTTATAAGAGATAAAAGGTGGAATAAACAACCGCACAATGATTTTCATGCTGCTGGTAAAGTATTGTTTTAATTTTTTTACGATAAGTCAACAATTTACTTTTTACAATAAGTATTAATAACATTTTGTTATTTTGTATGCAGCATTTTTTCTAAATCCGGAGAATCAATACACCAACAATGCAGCAATTGATGATGAAGTGTGATTAGGTTTGAAGAAGGCAATCATGCGCATAGAACAAGACATAAAGAGGCAAGCCTTAGCAATGCAAGAGGTAAGTCGATGGCTTCATTGAAATACTAAATCATTAACTTTGATTTGCCTTTTATGAGAGTTAGCCATACAATTATTGATGTCAAATTTATATGATTTTCTAGACTCGTACCTTCACAGATTTAGGCGAAGAATTTGCATTAGATATCTGCCGACATGCTAGAAACAAGTGTCTTCCAAGAATAGTTTGGATACAATCCATTGTACTAATATCAAATATAAAGCATATGGTTTGTACCTAAATTCTTTTTTTTCCTTTTACAACTGATTGGTGGGATATATATGGGTACAGTGCCCCTAATTTGGCTCGAATTGCGATTAAAACCTTCAGTCAGGCGGCTTCATCTTCAGGTTGCAAGCATAATTGGAGTACCTTTTCCATCATTCATACCCGACCTAGAAATTGATTGAAGATGAAGAATTTGCATCACTTTGTCTTTGTTCACTATAATTTGAGGTTAAAGATTCAGAATCTGTATTTGAAAAATGTCAATGGAGACTAATACAATCCTATTGCTCTAAACCATATATTTGAGGAGGATGATACCTTAGATCATTGGATTCATGAGATGGAGTCACCAATTCTTGATACAAGTGACATTATGGATTGACTAAAACAAGGATTGCAGGATGAAGAGAAAGGGACTGAGGGTGGTAGAGATGATGAGATTGATGACATCTATAGAGAGATACATATCATATTCTACGCTTCACCCCCACATGCGAGTGATGATAGTACGTAGCCGTCGAGTGATACTGGTGGTGATGGTGTTGGTAGTGGTGATGGTGATCTTGATGATGATAATGATGGTGGTGGTGGTGGTGGCAGCAGCGATGGTGCTGGAGGAGGTTCCAGACCTTTTGGTGGTGTAGGTGTTTATGTTGAGCGTGTAGGTAGAACTTCTACGCCATGTGGTTTTACTGAGCTCGATGATCAATATATTGCCACCTAGGATACACACCATGGCTCCCATCCACAAGTCCCACACCATGATCTACGAAGGGTAAAGAGACAGAGACTCAGCATTAGCATGGGTACACACATTGGAGTTTCTTTAATCCATTTCCATGTGAGGGATTTAGACAATCAGAGAATTCTTCCGCCGGTGTACATCAGTTGACTCATATCCACCTTAACTTCAAGTTCCTGTGCCTACCCCTAAGTTTTATGACCCATTTTATGCACCTTTTTCAGCCTCTGCCATCGTCTGTGTTTGCACATTCCCCTCAGTCTTCTCACTCAAACTCGCATTAATCAAGACGAAGATGATTTTCTGCATAGTTAGATCGTTCATGGGACTCAAACTCATACCCACTTCCACTGATACAGGTTCCTACATCTGCACATCCCACTGAGTCATATTCATATCCACTGATTCAGGTTCTTACACATCGTCCCACTTAGTCACATGATGACTCCAAGTCATATTCATATCCACCACCAGGACCTCCACCACCATATCTTATTCCGATATACATACAACCCACCAACCCCACTCAGTCTCGATCATCTGAACACACTCAAGAAGACACAATTGGAGAGCTTGTGAATTTCTTTTTTCCTCGAGGACAACAATGGTGAATCAGTGTGACCTCTCCAGTTCCACTCCCCCTTCAAGGCTTTTACAGACTACAGGTATCATCTATAGAGTTTTTTTATTGGAGTATGGAGTATGTTAGTATGTTTATTTTATTATTTTGAGTCACTTATAAATTATTATATACATTAGAAGTTTAGAACATAACTAATATTGGTGCATTGCTGTTACCTGTTAGCAACTTAGCATGTTTATATTTGTATGTCGGCAATTTAACAATTTGACATATTCCAAATTTCCATTATTCGTATGCATTTTTGGGTACATTACATATGCAAGAAACATGTCAAAAAGACCAATTTTATTCATTTTTTTCTTCAAATAGTCTCATAAACTTTTTTTGGATTTTTTTTTGTTCTTTTTGTTTTTTTTTTTTTTTTTGGATCGGCCGATTCCGACTTGAATCAGATCGGAATCGGCCCTAGCCAATTCAGACTCCGATTCCGCTATTTTGAACCATGTGCACAATACTAATATTACCACATAAACGCATCTCTAGTAGCTTAATTTATTTCCAAAATTCAGATTATTACTTCTCTATAGTTCTACTTTATTTCTTAATTTCTTTAAAATCCTCAACTCTAGTAACTTAGTTTTTACTAGGGGTCAGCATGGGCATGGGCCAGCCCTAAAAAGCCCGGTCTGAATCCTGAACTTTTTTTTAGGGCCGGGCTTGGGCTTACCTCCACCCAGCCTGGGCCCAACTGATATATATATATATATATATATATATTCTTAATAGAAAGAGTCAAATAATGATGAAAAAAAAAAGTCAGAAAATAGTTAATTACGCTTTAAGATTTGGACTTGAAACAATAAGATTGAGTTTAAAAAACCGAGCCAAGCTCACTTCATCTTAACAAGCCGAGCTTGAGCTCAGCACCTCAAGCTTGTGACAAGCCTAAGCTCAAACTAGGAAAAGTTCTATTCATTGACACCCCAAACATAACCTATGTACTTCTTCGCATTTTTTAGTCCAATGGTGATTTTCTTGAGAATAATAAGAATTCCTTTTTTTATGATAGCAGATTCATTATGAGAAGAACAATAAGAATCTCTTGATCTGAATATACTGAATAAACTCCCATCAAAAATATCTTTTAAGGGATTGTAAATCTAGCAAAAAAATGAATTTCTTACCCTTCATACTTAGAACTGAGATCAGGTAATTTCTCCCTACTGACTTGACAAAGATAACTCCTCATAAAGAACCCACATACAGGATGTTGAATGTCACAACACATTTCCACAAGGTCCTTATATATATGGGAATAAATGTTGTCTAGGATTTTGTATGTCCCATGGACTCCTACACACAAAGGCTAGGTGCATAGGATTAAAACTGTAAAAACAGTTTTCAAATGAAAAAATAGGTACCCATCAGATTAATATTTTATTGTTTACTATGCTTTTACAAAACAAATAAGCTTATATAGCTTAGTTGGTTAGAGTCTTTGTTTAGTAAGTGAGAGGTTTTGAGTTTGATTCTTATTGCAAAAAACTTTGTTCCAAATTGATGGGCCGGCCAAAGGCCTGATAAAATTATTTGGGTCGGGCCTGGGCCTTAATATTTAAAAACTTCCAGGTCCGGCCCGAGTCTGAAGTGTAATGAGTGGGCTTGGGCCCGGGCCTACCATGGCCCAGCCCAAGCCCGGCCCATGCCCACCCCTAGTTTTTACCCATGGCTGAGATTCTAATTGCTGATTTCTGTTAATAATAAAACTCTGGGTATTCTATTTGTTGAACCCTAATTCACTTTGAGAAAACTCTAGTACTGTAAGTCCCAATTCAAACCCATAGCTAGTAGGGCCACATTTTCTTTTTCCATAATAGTACCTGCATCAGTTGTATAATAGATTAAGACCTCAATAGTTAAGACATACATAGCAGAATAACTCGCTTAAATTACCAAAAAAGTAACAAAAGTACCTCTCCCATAGAACCCATATCATTCACATCAGCTACTGCAATCTCCCACTCATCCTACATATATTGTAAAACTTGTGTTAATTGCATAAAAACAAGTTTCAAATTGTTATGTTTTTCCTCCCAGAAGCAGCACATTTATATAATAGCTACAAAGGACTCTGCAAATATTTATCAATTACTTTGACAAAAGGAAAAGTAAGCAACAAGGCAATTTTTCAAGATAGAAGCAAACCAGGAATTATAGAAAGCCACAATAGTAATTCCAAAAAAGAAGAACGATTGAATAATACAGGAAAATAAAAATTAAATAAGCGATCATGGACAAGAAAATAGAATAAATTGCGGTACACAAATTAAAATAAAGAAGAATAAATGAAGTGGCTCCATCAATTTCACACCTCCAATATGTAGATGATATACTTATCTTTTAGGCCCCTCTTGTGAGCTTCCCTTTTCAGGGCTTCGCTGTTTCAAGCAGCATCTGGTCGCTGAAGTAACTTGAACAAGAGCACTCTAATTAATTATCCAAAAAAAAAAAAAGCACTCTAATTGCAATAGGAGATTTGGAAGAAGGTGCAGTTTGAGGACTCTATGTGTTGAGTTGTTCTTGTGTTGACTTCCATTTACATATTTGTGACTTCCCATTGATGCAAAGGCTTAATCTTATTGACTATTTGGAATCTAGCATTAGAAAGGTGAAGATTTCTTATGCTCAATGTTTCCAACAGTTTATTCTATGCACTTGATTTATAGATACTCCTAAAGAAACATTATCTACTCAGCATGTCTTGCTGAAATGAATTTGTAGTTGATGCACTTCAAGGGTCATGTGATCAGAAAAGAGAATAAATTCCTCATAAATCAGATAATGACACACATGTTGAACTAGCTACATCAATGTGTATAATTCAATGTCATACATAAGAAAATTCAATCTTTGATGGGATTCCAGAACTCAAACCAGCGGGAAAAAGGGAGACTGGATCCCAATGAGAAACAAGAAAAACAAAATAGTGCTTAACAGAAACAAACTCAAAGCTTTACTCAAAGCAAGTGTCTTGGATGCCCCATCTCTTAGCCCTTATCAATAAACTTTGTTACTTCTTAATTCACTACTTCACCCTCAAGGCTCATATCCTTCCAAATTTTAATTAGATTCGAGTAAAATTATGAGTTACAAAGTCCAAATTTTACCTGAATTATAAAAGATTGTTGGTGTGTTGTTGATGGCAAATAATAAATCATTCAAGGAGTTCATTGAGTAGAGACTGGGCAGATTTTGGGAAGCATCTGTGCCATCATAGCCGATTTTCTCAAATCTTGATAAAACCATCTACAATGAAGAGAGAGAGTGGTTCCCGAATTGTCACTCAGTTGGGAAGTTCAGTAAGAAAGAACCTTTTAATGGACCAGGTTGCTGAGTGGGTCTCGATGGCCTAAAAATAGCATATCATGTAATCATTAAACAGTTGAGGAGAGGTCTATTACTGTTAATCCTTCGACTTTGGAAGCAGCTAGGATCCTTCAAGAGCTATGAGCTTCTAAAGGGGTGTGGGGTTATTGAAGGGGCAGTCTGTAATTTGAGATGGGGGGGTCTCTAGTTTTAATTGCTGTGTGGGGGGAGAGAAAGGAGTAGGAGTTGGGGGGTTTTGAATGGGGATTTTTTTATGAATAATTGATCGAATTCT
>JAOXJP010097275.1:0-14498 GCA_025762735.1 Platanus orientalis | reverse complement strand
CAAAAAGGTATGGACTCAATGTTGACCCTTGGTGCAACCCTACTGTGATCGCAAACTCATTTGTCTCTCCCCCCGTTTTCCTAACACTAGCTATCGCTCCATCATACATATCCTTAACTACGTCAATATATCTACTTGGGAACCCTTTTTTATCCAAAACCCACCAAATGATCTCTCTTGGTATCACCTAAGGTGGCCACTTATTGCAGTTAGGATCCCCAATGCCTTCTCTGGGTCTGGGTGGTGCCAACTAATAAGTGGTTGACTTGTGTCACCCATGTGTTGGGGACTCATGCACTAGGCAACAAAATGGTCACTCAAGACGTGTTTATAAAAAAGAGTGAATCTTTTTAAATATTTAAAGTAAAGTTGGAAAGAGAATGAAGGTTATTTTTAAGAGGGAAAAAAGGGGTCTTACCAGATACTAGTTGAGGCTTATATGGGGCTTTCTTTGTGGAGGTGGAATCATCATTATGGAAGATTTTGGTAAATGGATGGTTTCATGGAATCTTTTTTTTTTGGGATGAATTGGTTTCATGGAACTATTAAGTTGGAGTTTGATGGCTTTTAGTGTTAAAGGGAAGATGCTATGGAGATTATTTCTAGTGGTGGCTGTTAGTGTGGTTGGAAAGAAACTACTGAGCTCTTTTAGAACCATGTGCTGAAGCCCTGGTTCTTAATGTTGCAAAGTGGGACATCCAAAGGGTTTTTTTGGTGCTTCCAGGGGCTTGAGTGAGGGGGATCTTTTGTCTCATTTTCTTTTCTCTTTGGTGGCAGATGCTCTCAGTGCCGTTGTTATCAAGCCATTTGTGCCAATCTAGTTGTATGGTTCAAACTGCAATTGTGTAATTCATTTATTTCTTATCGAGAATTTGTGGATTATATCATCCTTTTGGTTAAGCTAGAATCTGATTTTATGATGAATTTGAAGCATACTCTAAAGCTTTTGAGATCATCTCGGGGTTGAAAATTAATTGGGGTTAAATTTCGTGTAGCTGGAATCCATGTGGAAGAGGATCACTTATCTTCTTTTGCAAGCTTCCTTGCTTGGATGCAAAGTGGAAGTGTGGCATTTAAAATATCGTGATCTTCCTCTCAGTGGTTGTCATTGGTAGGGATTTTTTGGGATCATGTGGTTGAACAGGTGGGAAAAAGGTTGGTTTGTTGGAAAAGATTTCAAATCTCTTTGGGGGGTACAATTGCTCTAAATAAAGTGGTGTTGGCTAATATTCCTGTGTACTGAATGTCAATTTTTAAATGCTGGTGAAAGTTGCTAATAAGATTGAATAAATCCAAAGATCTTTCTTGTGGGAGGGGGAAGAAAAGACCTTTTGTTTAGGTGGGACGTGGTGTGTAAGCCTAGGAGTTGGGGGCCTTGGCATTGGCAACATTGTTAAGAGGAAGAAGGCTTTGTTTGGGAAGTGGCTGTGGAGATTTGTGTCTGAAAGGAGAAGTTTGTGGCAATCTTTTATATTCAACAAGTATGGATCGGATTCGTTGCAATCCAGTTGTTAACTCTAGAGCCGCTTTGTTTTGGAACATATTTTGGAATTCTCTCTCTCCTCTCCTCATTTATGTCTTGTACTTGGCTGATTAGATAGGGCTGTCAACTGGTCTGGTTTAGCCCAAAGCCGACTTGTCCAGCTTGAAGAGTGGGTGGGTTGGGCAAATTGAATTTTGGGCTGGGTTGAGTTTGGGTCTAAGTTTTAGTCCTAAAGTGATTTTTGGGTTGAGCTCTGGCAGACCTTAGCCCAACCCGAAGTACTCGGCCTAGTCCGAACTACAATACGTTATATATAAATTATACATCTTAAATGATATGTTGTACAAATTATTAAATTAAATTTTCATCTCATCCTTCTACAAACAAGGAAGAATTTGGAAAGGTGGAGGAGAGAAAGTTGAAATACTTGAACTATTTGAAGGAAATCAATCAAAAGGGCCAATCAACACTCATTTCGACGGATGATATTCTTTTAAAAGAGGAGGTTAAAAAAGAGTGCAAGAAGCTTTTATGAATGGAGGAAATATCTTGGAGGCACAAATAAGAGTTTCTTGGCTGAAAGGAGACAAAAACACTTGGTTTTTCCATCAGATCGCGTCTATGCGGAACAAAGTGATTACTATTGAAAATCTCAAGGTGGATGCAGTTTGGGCTTCCGAAGAGACTGGGATCATAGATCATATGGAAGAGTATTTTAGGGGAGTTGTATTTTAAACCTTTCTCAGCCTGTCCCGAGATAGCAGGAGTGGAGTTTGACCGTTTATCGGAGGTATAACAAGAATGGCTTGAGCACCCTTTCTCGGAGGAAAAGGTAGTGGTTGCAAGTAAGAGTCTTACAGATGACAATGCTCCTAGCCCGGATGGCTTCCCCATAAAGTTTATAAAAGTTTGTTGGGACATTGTCGGTAAGGATGTGATGGCAGCTTTGGAGGCTTTTCATTCCAAAGACCAGTGGTGTAGGAGCCTAAGTGCAGCTTTTATTTGTCTCATTGTGAAGAAGTCGGGTGCAGTTGAGATGAAGGATTTCTGTCCTATCCGCTTGGTGGGTTGCCTGTTTAAGGTGCTTTCCAAAGTCTTGGTTCTAAGGCAGAAAATGGTCTTATGGGGGTAATTCTAATTCTCAAAATGCATTTGTGTTGGCAAACAAATGCATCGATGTGGGATTGAAGGCCGGTAAGAATGGTGTAGTTTGCAAGATAGACACAGAAACACGTAAGCTGGTCTTTTTTGGATTTCATTCTCTCAAGGATGGGTTTCGGGCTTAAATGGAGAAACTGGATAAAAATTTGTCTCATCTCCGGCTTTTTCCCTCTTGATCAACAGTTCCCCCCAAAGGTTTTTTCCGAAGCAATAGAGGATTACGGCAAGGAGATCCTTTGTCTCTGTATTTATTCATTATGGTGGTGGAGCTTCTTAGCAGGCTGATTAGAAAAGCGGTTGGCTGCAGGCTGATGGAGGGCTTTGCTTCCTGTCAAGGTGGCCCATCAATCCCCTTAATTCAATTTGCAGATAACTCTCTCTTTCTCCTAGAAGTAGAAGCCAAATCTCTCAAACATCTAAGGGGCATCCTTCAATGGTTGAGGCAGTGTCAGGTTTGAAGGTGAAATCTGTGCAAGTCCAAATTAATCCCTGTAGGTAATGTTCCCACCATGGATAGGCTGTCTAGAATCGTGAGATGTGATGTGTGAGGCGTTTCCTTTAACCTATTTGGGGCTGCTTCTCTGTCCTAAGGCCAACTCCAAATCTATTTGGTCCCCGGTGATTGAAAAGTAGAAAAAGGTTTAGCAGACTGGAAAGGCAGGTATCTCTCCAAAGGGGTAAGATGGTTTTGCTGAGAAGTGTATTATCTCGTATGCCTATTTACTTTGACAAACATCTTACCCGAATGTGCACAAGGTCATGAAGGTTGTGATTTCCAAGATATTCAGTTGGCTGGTGTCTGACTCGAATTGGAAAGGGATTAGTTTTGGGTACTTGGATCTTTGAGTGGGACTGTCCGCTGTATGCCCGAGCCAGGTTCCTTCAGTTTTCTCTCCTTTTTCTTTTGGGCTTGTGCTCCTTGTCTTTGCTGTTTTTGGATTCTCTTTAGCCCAATTCTCATGCTGCCCCTTGTAGTCTGTTGTGCTCGTTGTTTCTTGGTTTGATAAATTACCTTATCACAAAAGTAAAAATAGAAACATTCCTTTCAGCTTCTCCAAGGAGTTCTATGTTTTTAGAGAATTTTGAGGACAAAGTTCAAGACCAAATATATACAACTTGTTTTGGAGATATATATGATGGATTGGGCCTTTTTGCTAAGTAATTTCAGGACTACACATCTCCTAAGCATTTGGTTCAACATTAAAGGTGGCAATATGTTAGGCCTTGTTGGTCCTCAACTTAGGGAGAAAACACCCAACCTGGATCTGACCTGATTATTAGATGGGTTGAGGTATGTGGCTGTGCCAACCTGGGCTTGAGAACAGAAAAGGCGGGTTAGCCAGATTGTTCAGTTCTTGGGTATGTCAGGTTATGTTGGCCCTTGACTTTGTGAAAAGAACAGCCAACTGAACTCAATCTGAACATATGTCTCCTTTGCTATAGCAATGGAGAGTCCATTACCCACTTGCTACTTCATTGTCCTTTTACTTGGGAAGTAAGGAACATGATGTTGAGAGATTTCGAGATGCTGCGGATCTCACTCCTAGAACTCCTCTCCCTTCTTGAAAGTTGGAGAGTTCAGCCTTTTCAGTCCAAGGCAATCAGATTTGAGGCTGGTCCCAGCAGCTACTTCTTGTTCTTTGTGGAAAAAGCAGAACAGCCGTGTGTTTGAAGACTATTCCAAGTCTTCCTTCATGGTGTATAAGAAGGCTAAAGATCTGGTTCTGTTCTGGGCATCTAGACGCAAAGGGTGCGAGAATATGGGCTCTTGGGACCTTAAAAGGTATTGGAATAATGTGATAGGGCTGTGAGGGTTTGGGGCTTTGTGATGGTTTTGTTTTTTCTTTTTTTTTTCCTGCTCTTTCTTTCCTTGTCTCCCTAGTTTGGGGACTTCAGACTTCTTGTCTCCTGATGCTGGGTTACTGTTTTTATCTCTCTTCATTAACAAAGTCTGTTTTGCTCACCCAGAAAAAAAAAAGAAAAAAGAAAAGAAAAGAAAAAAGAAATCAGGTTTAAGTGTTCAATGATTGTCATCCCTGGAGAATATCCTCTTTGGTGTCACTCAAAACAACACTAATCCATTGAAGAGAAGTCCCGAATGGGAATCAGTTAGAAATAAGCTTTGGTGGTAGTGTCTTGGTAAAGCCATCTGAGGAGATGTTCTTGAAGTGTTTGGGGGTTTGATAGAAGTTGCAAATTCTAATTGAGCGGTGATTGAAGCTCCTCCATGGTGTCTAAGGATGTGTTTTGGGCCCTTAGGAGTTGGAAAGGGTGGAAGTATCTGCAGAATCACAAGAACCATTGATCAGCTAATGGATTTAGGTAGGTCATGGAGTGTTATTTTCTTCAATCTTCCAGAGTCTTTAAGATGCTAACAATGCTGTAGATGCTCTTGCTAAAAGTGCTGTACATAAAGATCCCATGTAAAACCCCCTTTTATATGTTTTATATATGACTAAAGGGATACTATAATGTTATATTCATAAAGGAAAAAAAAAAAAAACTATAATGTCATAAAATTAAAAGAAACTCCACTAATAGGAATGCAGAACACTAAAGGAGATTCATGTTGTGAGAGCACTAAAAGTATTCAATAGCCGGCTTACCTCTGAAAATAAAACTCTCTCCCTACTTTGCTTTATTCAATTAGAAGCCCACAAATAGAACTCACTTGAATCAGGAAACTTCTATGCTGACAATATTGGACAATCAAAACTTCCGATTTATTCCATTCCCTTAAGAAATAAATGTCAATAGCATTATCTAAAACAAAGTGCCAGTGCCTTAGTTAACAAGATAGACATAGAAAATGATCATTTTGTCACACCTATTCATTTTTTGTGTGCCCATGTACATTATCTTCCATTACTGGCAGTAATTCTCTATGAATTTTTTTGGAAGAGTAACTTTTCCTGGAAAGCCATACCACCAGTAAATCGTATATGTCAAGTGTGTGGCAGGGTTAAGTTAATCTCATATAGATCACTTCCAAGATTTCATACAGTGGTGACTGAGGCATGATCCACCCCCTATGTTTTGTTTTCAAAATGCGTAAAGAACAATGGTCTAGATGTCAAACAATTTTAATTCTATCTGCCTGGCATTGCAGATTTTTGCCTAGACTAAGAATCAAGGAACAGATGTTTAGCTTAAATTGATGGAAGAATTCATTGTCTCATGTTAATTTACCATCTGGTCTACATTATGAACTGGCATTAGTTTTAGAGAAGGCCATAATCTGTTACCAATCCTGATCAATCAGCATTCCTTCCATCGAAACAAATTCTATTAGCTCTTCAGGGATGTGATGTTCCCATAAGCTGTATCTGTTGAGACGGTGGATTTGAATGAGATGATATCAGCCAGCATTTTAAACCATACAATTCTTTATCCAAAACTCGAGAGCATGAAAGTCAAAGAAGGAAATACTTTAATTCTTTCTTTTATTTACCTAAAAAAAAAAAGAAAGTCAAAGAAGGAAAAAAAACGTAAAAAAAAAACGAGTTAATAGTTATATTATAAAGAAAGTAAAGATATTGGCATGTTGGGGTTGTCACAAGGTACATTAGTCAAGCCTTAAAAAAAGGTACATTAGCCAACACTGGAACCCATCATTGAGTCATTGGGAATCTTAAACAAGTTTGAGAATGGCCCAGGTTTTTTCTTTCTTCCCTTTTTTTAAATTAATAATAATATTTATCTATAGGTCTATTGTTGTTTCTAAGATTCTTAGTAACTGACCTTTTTTCAATAAACCAAAAGCTACATGATTAATTGATGTAAGCTGCGTATTAGGGGTTCTGTTTCAGGCATATTACATATTACACATGCAGTTTATCTATAGTTGACTCAAAGGGTTTTGTTCATTAAATGTCCAGCTGAAGGTTGTTTCCTTGCAATTTTTGTTGATTCTATGCATTTGATTGTATCTGCAAATATCCCAATCAAACACTTCAACTTGGACCGATTAAATTATTGCTTGATTTCTAGATTTAGAAATGGTATTTTAGGCTTGACTTTACTTCTCAATTGTTGTCCATGACTCACCTAATAGATTATTAGCTAACTTGGTTAAAATCCTCAAATTTGAGCATAATCCTCATGTAGTACACATCACTAAGCCTGTGCATTTAGTCTTGATTTTTTGTTCCTAGAGAATGTCATAAGGTGTCTATTACTGCTGACAAGGTTAAAAGGTGCCTCAGAATTTCTGGTTGGTGTTTGGACTCTTACTCATTGGGGCACGTCTAAGTCTATCTGGTAGAAATCTAAGTCTATGATGGTGCACATGCATATAGGTCAGATATTCTCTGGTCCACCTAAGGAGCTCTCCTTCAGCAAGACTGATCATCTTGGCCCCAATTGTTAATCAAGTTAGATTTTGTGTCCTGGCAGTAATTTCAGCGATGCTATCTTCTATCCGGTTAATGGTGTGGTACATCTTCTATGTGGATTGTAGAATGTGTTTCTTTACAATGCTTTGTCCTTGGTCCAAATTCATATTCTGATGGAAATATCTAGATAAGCACTGGCCGGTTGTTTCATCAGGTCTTACATGACCTACGATGAATATGTGTTGCTGACCATGTATTAGCTTGTCATGCTCAGGATACAAATTACTATCCAATTAGATGTGTTGAACTTTATGACATTCGACTTATGCTTCTCGAAATTCTTATAGGCCTTGGCTTCACTCAACTATGCTTATATCAATCTTGATTCTATATGAGTTTACTTAAATCAAGTTTGTTTATATCCATTAAGTGTACTAATTGAGAGTCAGTCTCACATCTTAGTGTTGCTTCAACAAATTGCTTCTTGGTTACTGTTTAAAAAAAAAAAAAAATCCTAGTCTTCAGGCCATCTGAGTGTGAGGGTAGTGTCACCAAGGGTATTTGTTATTTCTTGATTACTGCAGCTTGTTATTATGATTGAACAATATGATTGAAGGACATGGTCAAATGCATATCTTGGCATTCCACTGATCCGAAACATCTGGATGGGTTTCCAATTATTTCATTTACTTGAGTTAGTAGTGTTACAGTACCTCCTAGGATACAGCCCATTTTGGCTTTTGCTTATAACCTGGGAATGCCACCAATCACCACATGGCTGCTAGATTCATTATACAAATAATCAAATTTTCTTTTCCTTCATCTCCCTGGACCAACAAATTTTCTCCAAAGGTTAATTGTAGTAGACAAAAAAATCTTTTTTGTACTGAATGTGTATTATTTAGGCCTGTCTTTCCAACATTAATCCCCAAGGGATCGCTAATGCTGTTGAATTGGAGTAGAAAGAGTACCAGAAGCAACAATAGGCTGAAGCAACCAATTACCAAAGTTTGTGGATCAGGGATGCTTAGAGATTCTGAACCACCATGAGAAATTTGGTCTTTTAAGTTGATCAATAAAATTTACTTGTGTCATTCCTTGTAGATATGATGCTTGAGTTTGTAGATTTGGCTCATTGAATTTGATGTATTGTTCCAAGTTTAGAGATGGTTCTTAGTTCGTACAGATAGGAGTTGTTTTAGATTTTCTTTAGATGTTGACTTATGTGAGTTAAATATGTCTTGAGTTCTTCTTAGAGATGTAAGAAATTATAGGATTTTCAAGTTCAAGCCACTAATTCCATGTTCACTGAAGTAGGTTTTTAAACAATAAGAGTGCACTGATTAAGAAGAGCACCAAATGGTTCAGTATTTGCAGGGATAATATATGTTCAGTGATAAATATAGTTAGCCAGTAAGCAAGCACATACGGTGCTGAAGATGATACAAGGATTATAGTTGGGTGCATGACCTATACGCAATTTTAAGAGCAATTTTTTCGTTTTTCCAACATTGCAGAATTAGGCTATATTGGTCAAGTTTGATATATGGCTTTCATAGTGTACACTGTTACGAAGACCTCTTAGATGTTCAACATCAACTTTCCGAGTATCAGAGAGGTTTAATATAGTTTTTCTGAGCAAGTAATAATCTTAATGACAATCATTATCAACTTCCTGTAGTAATTTGTCAGATATTGATAAACCAAAGTAAATCTGAGAACAGAAGTCATAATTATAGGGATGAGAAGAATGAAACTATCACCTTCCTATGGATCCTATTTGCATAATAAGCATGGCACCATTGGTGAAATTTTGAAGGCCATCAAATATAAGCCATCCTGTACGTCAGTGTAACTTCAATCTGTCCTCCTTCCATCCATCATACGGTTGGACTTGTATAGGCCGAATAGGGTCGTAAGTGGGCCCATTTTTAAAATCCAAACACATTGCTCAATTCACTTTATATACATGAAGCCTACAAATTTGGATCGGCCTTAGCTTTGCTCAATGATTTAATGGGCTTTGATACCAAATCCAGGCTTAGCCCAAAGTTTGTTGCTCCTAGGAAACAAACTCGTGCCTCACTTCAGGGCCCTAAAATATAGACCCAAGTGCACCCCTTCAAAACTTGGGCTGTTCAAAGCACATTGGACCATCCCAGACTGTCTACAGTTGTGTAGGTGAAAAGAATGGCTGGGTCCACTGAAGGTAGATTGTGTCCGCTTCCCATTTGTATGCTAACCTTTGCTCGCGGTCAAGGGGGCGGATACATCAGCACCGGAAGTGATTTACATTTTTTGGGGGGCGTGTAAATCACTTCTGGTGCTGATGAGCCCACCCCCTTGACCCCCAGCGGAGGTTAGCGTACAAGGGAGGAAGGACACAATCCTCTTTGGGATCCACCTGGTTGTTCAGTTAAAAAGCTGGGATGGTTTGGGTCCTACTGTCTTTACTGGGTTTCTAGCAAACAATAGCCAATCTTGTGTCCCCTCAGGATTTGGTGTGCCCCCCTAAAGTGCCCCTGACGTGTTTGAGAAGTGATTTACACCCCCCTAAAAAAGTGTAAATCACTTTTCGAGGTGACGTGTACATGTGGGGGGTACATTAGGAGCACTTTAGGGGGACACACCAAATCCCAGCTAGTGTGTGTCTTCTTTTTTCCTTTTTCTTTCTTTCTTTTGTTTGTTGAATTACCACCAAGGCTGCTAAGGTAAGTTTTCTGGCATGTGAAAACTCGTTCTCTGCATGATTTGTGTTAAGAATTCCCAACACAGCCTTCTTATGCAGGAGTTTTCACGGGCTACAAATCTGACACATGGCAGCTAAGGCTGGTTTCCAAAGAACGCCCATTGTTTCACTACCTTTTCTTCTATGTGATAAGTTTCAGTCCAATAACTTGGTGTGATGTGATTGATAGAGTTCACTCTTTTTCCTTAAATTTTCTTATTTGTACTCAACAAAGCTTAATTTACCCAACTACTGGAGGTCTGATCTGCCTTTACACTCTCTCAGACTATATCTTCGGCTGAATTATATGCTCTCATTTCATTCTCACTATTTCAATCCAAGTTAATTTTGGCATTTCCCATTACTTTTAACTTCTTTAATTGCGATCACATCATCTATTCTCACTGGTATGGTCATTGGTATTCACTTGATTACACGTTATTGAATCCTTTTAATAAACTTTCCTTTTTCTTAATAGGTAAAGGTGATACCTTAAATTTTATTTTATTCGCTACATTGCAAAATTAACATTTCAATTGACAAAATTTAGAGGGAAACATTGTATTTACAAGTGTATGGTGCTGATGTGGACGACAATGTTTTGATAGAGAAGAAATCAAATTGGCTTAATGCTTGAAGAAAGAGAGAGGGATGGTGGTCCACGTCATTCCAAATTTGTAGGCCTATACACTTTTAACATCTTGCATGTGTTGACTGGCCCCATGCACGTGGCTCGCTCGAATCTTTCAAATAATGTTAGTAATATGTGTCAATTTATGCATGCTCCAATGATTGGTCATTTTCAGGTTGTTTAGCATATTCTAAGTGGCACATCAGCCCATGGTATGGGCATCTTAATTCAAATTTCACTTTGGCTTTATGAGTATTTTGGTGTTGTTTCTCTAAAAGCACGGCATTCTACTACAGGGTATTGTACATTTTCTGGATGTAATTGTATTTCTTGGAGTGTGAAGAAGTAAAATATGCAAGCATAGTAGAGTATTTGCTCTACTGGCGTCAAAAGAAACATAGTTGGCTTGTCTTGTTCTTATTTTGCGTAACGGTTTGTATTTCTCTCTATCAGCCTTGAACACTTTTATTATTATATAAAAAAACTTCATGTATACCAAAGCGGATTTCTTGGAGCACTCTGTACTGTTGTAAAAATGAAGCACTATAGTGCCGGGTGACATGTGAGCACTTTGTACTGTAGCAAAACTGAAGCACTATAGTGCCGGGTGACTCTGTACTGTTGGGTGTTTTTTCATTTTTTCTGCTCACATGTCACCCAGCGCTAAGTGCTTCAGTTTTGCTACAGTAAAAGCACTCCAAGAAATCCGCTTTGCTTGTATATCCATTTGTCACAGTGTGAGTGCTCTCTAAATGATGATTCATCAAGTCTACTATGTTCGCACCAAGCATGTTGAACTGGATTGTCATTTTGTTCAATAAAAGATGGTGCTTACATTTATTGTTACTTATTATGTTTATTTTCTGAATTAAATTGTTGAGATTTTTACTAAGCCGCTGTCCATAAGTTTTTGGGATATATGCTTCAACCTTAATCTTTAGAGTTCTTCTCAGCCAAGTTTGAGGAGAGTGATAGAGAAGAAGATTGCAATATATGGGTTAATATGAGAAGAGAAAGGTGGTAATATATATATATATATATATATATATATATATTAAAGCAACTCGTGATGATTTGGATACCCTCTTTGGTGATGATTTGGATATTGGCTTCCTACACGTCTTCAACTATACATGTATAGCTCCTATTGCTTTTCTACACATGCTTCTCCAGTACATGTGTATTTTGATGTTGTATATCATTTAAAATATTTGTTTATTAGGAAGATTAGCTTCTTTCTATATTTCTCTAATATATATATATATATATAATGTAATATCTTCTTATTAATTACATATATAAATATTTTTTATTTTAAAATTAAACTTTTTATACCCATATTATAATTTTATATTTTTTACCTTTTGTTCTGAAAAAATTATCACCTCAATAGTCATGCAAATTTATTTGTTAATAATATTGCATAATTTATATTTTTTACGCTTTCTTTGTTTCCTACACATGCTTCTCTTACACATGTTTCCTTTTTAGTATGTTCGTATTGTCTCTTCTATTTTTATTCTATACATTTCATTTATTTTTATTTTTTTTTACTTTTTGAAAGTTACATATTTTGATAAAGGAACCTTTTACAATTTTAACCAATATTATTTTTTAATATTTTTTTTATAATTATTCAAAATTCATTAAGATATAAAAGATGAAAGAGAAATGAGATAATGTAGGAGTGATTTATTTATAATAAATACCATTCTTAAATTTTGAAAATTACCTATTAAAGAAACCTTCTATATAATTCTTTTTTATATTTAGCATGGTTATTCAAAATTTGTTTAAAGAAAAAAGATATGTAAGAAGTGATTAATCTATAATAAATACCAATACTTAATTTTGGAAATTACCTATTAATATATTTCTTTTTAATTTTTCTCTTCTATTTGTTTCTTTTATAAAAACCTATCAGAAGTCTTTCATATTTCTCTTTTAAAACTATTTTTTATTTTATTTGTGTATTTATGTCATCCATTTCATCTTTTTCTTTCCAAATGAAATTAAATGAAATATTCCAAGAGACACTCTCCAACTATTTTCTTTTTAATATCCTATCAAAACATCTCCTAAAATCTTTTATTTATGATTTAACCCTTAAATTATCTTTTATTGTTAAAAATTTGAGAGATAAGAATAAACAATCATCTTTTATCCCCTAGAATTCTTACAATAAATTTCAAATTTTTTTAACCACAAATCAAAGTTCTAAAGAGTTTATTTCTAAAATTTTTTTAAGTTAAAGATGGTGAGATAATTGAAAAGAAATTATTCAAGTTGGATTTTATAGAATATGCACCAATCAATTCTAACACTATCAATTTTGGAACTGATGAGAAAGGGGTTTGATCCATGGTTCTGGTGCTAATGTCGAATACAAATGATGATGTTTTTTTGGATTTAATTTTTTAGACGTTTTAATATATATATAACTTTTTTGTTAGGGGATTTTTGGCTTTTGAATTTGAAAATTTTGAATTAGATTTTATTTTTTCTTTTGAATGATGTTCTTTATTTGTGCTTTAGAAACAAAAATTATTTTTCTTCATAATTAATCTATAAAAACAATGTCCGAATTTCAACACTTCAATGCATTGGTGCAAACTTATGTCACAATACTCATAAGTATTTGAGCTTCTATCAAATAATTATGAGTCTCTCTCACTTTGAACATGAAAATAACCATCTTTATATATTCTCAATTTATTTATTTCAATTTTTCTTAGCCACCCTTATGATTCTTTCACATTTTTCTCAACATATATAGAGTTAACGTTCTCAAGCATTATGCAAGGAAATCAAATGAAAATATGTAATTTCTCTTTTTATGATTATTATAATATTTTTTATCTTTATTAAAAAATTTTAAACATAAAGATTCCAATATTTCCTTATCACTTTAATCATATCTTTTTTCTACGATTTTTCCTTACTATCTTTTATTTATTTTATCCTGTATTTACATGGGTTCTTTTGTTATTAGATAATTTTATTGTAATCACAAATTTAATATCTCTTTCTATTTATTTTTCGTTAATAATGGTTTGATTCATGAGGTTATATAAATCTTAAGACTATAGATATTCCATGCACCAAATCAGGATAATTATAATTCCTAAATTATGAATATTTGTTAAAATTATATTTATCAACTTTTTCTAATTATCATTACTATCTTTCTTTGAAATTTTAATTGTTTTTAATAGAATTCCTCTAAAGTATTATGATAGAGTTTTAACAATTATTTTTTTTATATCAAATATTCATAATTTATTGTTTTTATTCTTTCTCTTATTCACTGACCCGTACTCGCAGGGGTTGATTTTAATTGTGGTGGTTGTGTATGATTCAAGGAACCTAGTTTGTTGTGTGATAAATCAGTCTTATTGCATTGATATCTGCAAGTTTGGTTTGATTCTATATGCTTCAAATTACTTTATTTTTGTAATCAATGTACATCCTAGTCCAGTTCAACCCAATTCAACTTAAGTTCAGTTTGTACTAACTGAATTTCAGTTCACTTCGACTCACTGTGATTATAAGTTTTTCAAGTTTATTCACTTCAGGGCAGCTCAGTCTCATACATTTGGAAATGAGATCTTAGTTGTTGTTTAGGTCAAATCAATTAAAATGAGTTTGGTTAATTTTATTAGACTGTGTTTGGAGCCACCTGTAATAAAAAAAACTCATTCAGATTTATACTTGATAACATATATCATTTCATTTTATAAAAAAACATAAGATGACTTAAATCTTGGTTCAGATTAGTTTGAATTCAGTTTAGCTCAGTGAACTTAAATCTAAAGTACAGTTTGAACAGTTCTGTGCAGTATGTATCCCTTCACTAAGAAGTAGTTTTTAGTTTGATATATCCATTTTAGCTTGAGATTTCCTCCAATTTGTTGCTTTTGTGCAGTGCATATGGCACTACTGGTTCTTAGTTTGACTTCACTTCGGGGTAAAAAGAAATTAAACTAAAAGTTCATGTAAATCCAATTCAAAGCTTAAAAAATGGACTGGTATATAAAATTTTTCTTTATGAATTAAGGAGAAAAGACACTTGAGTAGGTGGTTTGAAAAGTTTCTGAGTTTCATCTGGTTTTACATGTAGAAAAGCCAATTAACTCATCCTTAGTTGTGTTGTATGTTTTT
>JAOXJP010097264.1:0-14499 GCA_025762735.1 Platanus orientalis | reverse complement strand
TATATTTAAAATTTGTTTTTAAATATCTGTTTTTTTATATATATATATATATATATATATATATATATATATATATATATATATATATAGGATCTGATGTCTTGTCCAGGACACCAGTGAACGTCATATGGAATAAGATGGGCAGGAATTTCAAAATTCATCTAACACCCGCCCATTTTATTCCATATGACATCTGGTGTCCTGGACACCAAATCCTAGACAGAACATCTATTTCGTAACTCAGGGTTTATTATCGATTATTGATGATTGAATGAAATTTCAAAGCCTACAACTACTTTGTTCCATGGTGTGACTCCAGAATTTGATGGTGTGATGCTTTCAACCCTTGGAGTGGTTCATAGGTTCAACTAGTGTGATTCCTTCTTTTACTGTAAAATTCTATACTAAGGCACAAAATCAGAGCCTTTGGTTTTGCATTAGTCTTTGAAGATCCTTTGCAGAAAATAGATATTGGTTCATTTTTCTTCTATGCCAGCATGTTTCCTATCTTATTTGTGAATCTAATGGTAGTTTTGATTATTTTATTGTCTAAAAACTAACTATTGATGCTTTGGTTCATTCAAAGTTTGGTTTGAATTTCAAGGTTTTGTAACTTGGTGAAGATTTTTGTTGGAAGTGGAATCAATTGTGGTGGTCGTCAAAATGCTACCTTTTGTTTTCATTATTGGTTTTATGCTACAAGCTTGATGACATGGACAATGGAGTTCGAGAGATGAGATGGACGAGGAAACGCTCCCTTCTTGAAGCCTATTGATGTGGTGTGTTGGAACTTGGATTCCAAATCAAAATGTTTATGTTTGTCAACTTCAAATATCACCAAAACATATGTGGTCATCTTAAGGTAATTATTATGATTGAACTCGTAACAAGTTGCTTAATGCCCAAGTCTTGAGGATTAATAATTAATTATTCAGTGTTCTAATTACTTAACCAATTCATGGATCTCATGTCTGAATTAAGTCAACCGACGTAAGCACATATCGCATTTCGTACAACTCACATTTATTTCTTCCAAATTTTTAACAATAGATGGTGCTTGCCCAATGTATACAATTAAGGAAATGGGTCCATCAGATGGTCAAAACCTTCCAACACAGCTAGCCCAAAGGCTCTTTAACCGTCCTATTTTGTAACAACATTTCAGGTACTGAGAGAGAGAGAGAGAGAGAGAGAGAGAGAGAGAGAGAGAGAGAGAATCTCGTTAGAGGGGGATAAGATCTCTGAACTTGTTTGAGAGAGTTCAAACCTTCCATAGCTCATGATTAGAACTGAAGATATGATTTTTCAATAATTTTGAAACACCCAGTACAACCCTTATATAAGAGATTACTTCCTAAATGATTTGTAAAATAAATGGAATTAGAAAACCTAATTTATAAATAAAATATGAAAAAAATAACAATATCCTATCACATCATAATGCTTATTAAGTCAACTCCCAATTCAAACTTCTTAGTAAAGGGGTTGTAACATTCCATTCCTCATAAGACCAATCTTGTCCACAAGGTTGAAAATTAGAGAATTCCTCTCGGATCTTAGGCCATAACTTGCAAGTTGCATCATCTTAGATTGTAAATTGCTGACTCAACATTGACCGCATGATTTATTAGTTCTACTTTTTTGGGTTCAACTTCTTCTTCATTTATCTCACCAGCTTTAATATAAAAAAGCTGATATTTTGTTTTACAATGATGACCTCCAGAAAATTTTTCATCGCAGTTAAAACGAAGACCCTTTTTAGCACATTTCATTCATCATTTCTAAGGTCAAGCGCTTGAGGTCGAGGAAAAGGAGGAACACTGGATACTTGAGGAATAACTGTTGTTTTGCCCATGATAGGTACAGTGTAGTTGGGCTTGGAGTTTATTTCTTCCTTGAGTGAAAACTCCTATGTAAATTGGCTCACTTCAGGATATCTTGAATCAAACAACAGAACTATAGATATAGCATCAAAAAAAGTTTGTTGCTCATTGACTTTAAATATCGATGCGTAAATCATTATTGAGGCATCCAATAAATGCACTCACCAATCTGTGCTATGGAATATTTGTGATTGGGCAAAAAATTTATTCAAACTTCACTTGATATTCTTATAGTGGCCCAATTTGCTTAAAATTCATCAATTCCATGAAAATAGATCTTGAACACCGTCGATTCAAAACAAGCAAGCAATCCTTCCATGAACATTGGTCATGTCATGTGTGTTGTTTGAGTTTGAAGCTAGTTATACCAACACTTTGTATCTTTTTCTAAATAAAATGTTGCAACAATGACTTGATGTTCCGATGGAACTTGATAAAAATTCATAAAGCTTATTACTTTGTTAAGCCAAAGCTTAGGGTCAATCCCATCAAATCGCAAACACTATAAACGCAATGTTTGGATTCCAAGCATTAAGGTTGCATTAATTGGTGACGATGGATTTGATGATATGTAGTTGTTCTATCCTACTTGATGTTCAATGGGATCGGGTCCTACAGTCAAGAGGCCCATTGTTATGTTGATCCTAGTGGAATCCATGGCCATGTGATATTAGATGTACCTGATATCGCTGCTGCGAAAGTAGCCAGCTATCCTTGCATTTCAAATGGTTGATCTATAGGCTTCGATTTTTGTTGTGTAATAAAAATCACCTTACCTCGAAGCTCCATAATTGATGATCACAAGGTCAACATCATCTCTACCAAACTCCCTAATGTTATTGATGATTTCTCTGCCTTTACAGACTTCAATTTTGCTACTATATTAATTTCAGTCATCACAAACCTAGTTTGGTTGTGAGTGGAAATCATGGATGGATCAATCCAAAGCTCTAATATCAATTATAACAATCCTATTTTATTACAAGGTTTCAAGCACTCAAATAAAAAATTAAAAAAAAAAGAGAAAATAGGAAGAAGAGTATCACATTAGAGGGAGATAAGATCTTTGAAACCGTTTGAGAGAGTTCTCATCTCATCCAACTCACGATTAGAACTAAAATATAGTTTTTCCTTGATTTTAGAGAACCCATTCCAAACCTTATATAAGAGATTACTTCCTAATTGACTTACAAAATAAATGGAATTAGAAACCTTAATTTAGAAATACAATAAAAATAAAATAACAATTTCCTACTTTATTGTAATGCTTATTGAGGCAATTTCCTAATTTAAACTTCTTAACAAAGGGATCGTAACAGCCTCTATTATTATCACTAAATAATAAGGAAAAAGTGGTTCCTTTTGAGTTGCACAATTTTTGTTACACACTTAATCTTTAAGGCTAAACATCTTTCCCTAGTTTTCTTCTCATCCCAATGTTGATTCAGAACTCTAAGTTATAGAGGAAGCCAAAATTATCGAGTTGTTGAACTAAAAATCTTAGAGATCTATTATGAATTTAATGACTAAGGATAACACAGCAGATCCAACATTTTTTTTTTAATATGAACAATTGAACTGCTCACAAGGTGAATATGATTGTGATCGATTACTTAGTGAAAAGGGAGCAGATGTTCTGTCCAGGATGGTGTCCAAGACACCAGGGGATGTCATATGGAATAAAATGGATGGGAATTTGAAATTTCATCTAACTCCAACCCATTTTATTTCATATGGCGTTCCCTAGTATCTTGGACACCATTCTGGACATAACATTTATTTTGTAGTGAAAACATCTTGCTAGAGTGGTGGAGCGTTATAATACATGACAGTTTCCATGGAATGGTCTTGAGATAAATATAAAGACAAACTATTTTGTGATTAGTTGATGGATTAAAATGAAAAGACAAACTTTTACAACTGAAAACAAAGACCAAAGGTGTTGGTTTTAAAATCAATCCACTATAGATCTCACATAAAAGTGAGTATCACAAGTATTTTTATCTACCCAAATAAATCAAATAATTTTTTTTATTAACTAGTTTAATTTGACACACACCAACATTGTGTCAACCAGATAAGCTACAGGTAGGGGTGGCAATTTGTGTTGGCGGGTCGGGTTCTTGTCGTGTTGAGGTAAGGGTATAAGACTATTTGGCTCAACCCTAACTTGACCCATTTATTAATCGTGTCAAAGCGGGTTGATCTGTTTTGACCCGCAACAAGTTTAGGGTTAACTCTAACCCGCTTATTTTCGTGTTGGATCGTGTCGGGTTCGCGGGTTATAGGGTAATTCGTCTTGACGAGTCAGGTTCGTGTCGTGTCAAAGCGGGTTGACCTGTTTTGACCCGAAACACGTTTAGGGTCAACCCTAACCTGCTTATTTTTGTGTTGGGTCATGTCGGGTTCGTGGGTCGTGTCAAACATTGCCACCCTTACTTGAGTCCTCGAGGAGGCCCCAATTATATAAAGCAACATCCCTGGGCCCCGACTACAGGAGGTGACAACCCCGCCTGACTCAGCCCAAGGATAAGCATAATCCAAAAACTGTTATCTGGGTAAAGTACCATCTATGACATATCTGCCAATTCTGAAAAAAGGACAGAGAAGGTAGGAGAGATGCGGCCAAAAACATGGGTAGCAGTGCCACACGAGAACGTGGAGGAAAAACGACATATAAGGACGTGGGGGAAAGCGACATGTAAGATTCATCCCGATACGCCACTACTCGAGCCTATAAATACGGAAGCCGCTTCATCTTCTAGGTATGAGACATAAAAAATCCTAAGGGAAGAATTCTACTTTGTACAGTCCCCCAACCTCCCTGACTTGATCGTCGGAGAGCTAGAGGTCGGCCCTCCACTGGCCCCAGCTCCTTGACCTCTTCTCATTCTTTGTGTGCAGAGTCTGTCTTGCCGAGGATTTGGGTCAATCGTAGGACCATCTGGTTGGCGTAAAAGTAGTTGCTCCTCTGATACGCCATCAGTTGGCACCGTATGTGAAAAACGTGTTTTCTTGCAGAACCTAAGGTCTGTATGGTAGAGATTAGATCAATGGTGGCTCAACATGACCATATTAATGGAATCGACAAACTAGAAACCTTCGTCTCCGACAGGACACGTCCCTAACCCCAAGGGTGGATGCCCTTGAGCGAAAAATTCAGGGGCTAACAGTAAATGTATAACTGTTGATGGAGCAAAACTAAGAGATTATCCTAAAACTAAGAAGTCAATGGACAACACTAAGCGATGATGATACCGAGCGACTTGGGTCTAACGCCCCTCCAGTCCAAAGCCATGGCCAAGGGCATGAAGACAATGCACTGAGCATCTCGACCCCCCAATTTTGAGAACGTTGCCATGAAGAAAGAACTCGTGCTCTAGGCTCCTAGGAAGAAAGGATGGAGGACATAAGGGAGGAGATGACGACGATAAGGGAAGCCCTGAAGGGAAAAGCCCTGGCCACCATCGACAAGTTGATTCAGAGAATGAACCATCCCTTTACCTCAGAGATGATGGTTCGACCCCTCCCTAATAAACTCAAGCCATTGCAGATGGAGATGTTCGACGTAGCAGGGACCCCCTAGATCATTTGGAGGCCTACAAAACACATATGAACCTCCAGGAGACCCCTGACAAAATTATGTGCCGAACTTTCCCAACCACAATCAAGGGGTTTGCTAGGGTGTGGTTCAGTCGGTTGAAGCCAGGTAGCATATCTAATTTCACAGAGTTAGGTTGCCAGTTTGTTGGCTATTTCATCGGCGGCCAGAGGCATCAGAAGCCAACAACTTATCTCATGATATCAAGTAGAGCAAGGAGGATTCCTTATGGGACTATATGTCCTGATTTAACAAGGGGGTGCTACAAGTTGACGATGCCGATGAGAAGATGATCGTTGCTGCTCTGATGGCTGAGTTGTTGCCCTTTAAACTCATATTCTCCCTCTCCAAGAACCCCTCGTCCCGTATGGTTGACCTCATGGTGAAGGCACAACAACACATGAACACTAAAAATACCCTTAGCGTCAGGCGAGAGTGGGATGCCGGACCCGGTTTGCAATCTTACAAAAGAAAGAGAGAATAGCAATAGACGTCACGGGAGGATAGAAGAGGCCAGGGGAGAGAAAATGGTGACAATTGTAGGACTCGGCTTTTGGTGAACCTCCCTCCAAGTAGGTTTCAAAACTACACTTCTCTTAATACACCCGTGGAACAAGTATTCATTCATATTAGGGATGACTCGAATATCAAGTGGCCTGAGAGGATCCATGCCCTTGAAGAAGATAAGTCGTGACAAGTATTGTCGTTTTTCACTGGGACTATAACCACGACACCAACGACTGTTTCGACTTGAAGGAATAAATAGAAGCCCTCATTCTTTGTGTATAGAGTTTGCCTTATCGAGGATTTGGGTTGACCGCAGGACCATCGGGTTGGCATAAAGGTAGTCGCTCATCCGATACACCATCACAATTCATGGAAAGTGGAATTAGAATTTAAAAAGACACATTTTTAATTTTGTTCTTCTTAATTTACCAAAAAAATAAAAACCAGTTGTTTTTATTAAAATCGAGTTCATAAAATACTAGCCAATTTTCATTGATGTTTTCAGTTATATGCAGTTTTTTGCCTATTATGCTTTTAAGCTTCTATAGAACCATTTAGGCTACTGGTTCAAGTCTAAGCGGGTCGGATCATCCAATCCTATCCAGTTTTCAAAAACTATGCTAAGTTCAACTCATTAAAAGCTCGACTCATTAAGGCTTTTCTATTTGTATATAGTATTTATATATATAATTTGGTATACTATATATATTTAAACATTAAATATATTTATTGATAATACAAGAATATGTATTTACTTGAGGAAACAAATTAAATAATTATTTGTCATCTAGCATTATAATACTCATTTAATAGTAATTTATATAAATACAATTTTATTTTTTATAAATAAATAATTAAATAAATATTTACAAAATTGTTATTTTTGACATCAAATTTAAAACACATCACGTGTCAGTTAAATCAAACAATATTTGATATCTATTTTTTTTTTTTTGGGATAAAAGCATTTGATATGTCTAAATTTTTTTTCTATAACCGATGTATACCACAAGTTAACACATGATGTTGCATTTAGTACATCTTTTTAAGCCTCCAGATTGAACATTTTCTTACACTTCTAACCTTATGCATCACGTGTCAGCTTAGTGAGCCAAGCTCAACCTTGACGAGCTTGAGCCAAGCTTGAGCCTGTTGGAGTTTACATTATCTCCTGTCTGATTGGCCAGGTACTACTTCATTACCAATCAATACATGACATGTGGCCTGACAAAAGGGTGTTTCTTTCAATGCACATTGTCAAAGGAGGGTATTAAGGTAAATACGTACTGTACAAGTACCAGTGTATTTATTAATACACCGTTTGGATCCACGTAATCGAAAGGTTGGAAATGAAATTGAGGATCCAAATCCATTTCCGCCGTTTGGGTCAGTTTTAAAAGGAATGGGAAATAGAAATGTAGAATCCAGCGACGGAATTAAAGCCCTAACTCGGTGGAATTGAAATAACTAAGAATCGAGGCTTGCGACGAGGACGGCGCTCTTCTTTCTCCTGCGTCTGGCGTCGTCTACCGATCTCCTGGTAAGACCCTCTCACTCTCTCTCGCCATCTCTCTCGCTCACACGATCTGGTTTTGCGCCCCCCTCCTCTCGCTCTCTCTATCTCTTGCCTGCTATGCAAATCTGGGTTTTCCTCCTCCTCCTCCTCCTCTTCATCTTGTACCTGTTTCAGTCATCCGATTCAACCTTTTCTTCTTCTTCTTATACAGCCTTGGAGACAAATAGTTCCCATGTTTCTTGAACTTCTGACATCTTAGTCTCTTTCCGATACTTAGTTCCCATGGTGGGTTTTGTAGGGACTTGACTGCAGCAGCCCGTAAACCCTTTTCAAATGCTTTGATTGTTAAGACATATATGATACGGCGCACACACCATATATGTGTCAAGTTTTGATCTTTTCATCATTTTTAACCAGTGTTTATTGGATTTTCTTCAAAGTTTTAGTTCGGATATTGCTTGCCCATTAAGAATTAAAAGATGGAAAAGGAAAAAATGAATTCAGTTAGAAGAGCTGTAATCTCGTCTTTGCTTTGGTGTATAATGTTTCTTTAGCTATCTTTAATTCATTTATTTTTGTAGGGAAACACTTGTTGTGTATTAGATATAGAAAATTTGGATCGATGGACGGAGTATCGAATGCGCCGGCTGAGTCTACTTTATCTTGTGCTCGCTGTGGCAAGCCTGCTCATCTTCAGTATGCACTTCTATACCCTCTTTTGCGTTTTGCGACCTCGAATTTATAATTGGTGGCGTTTGTATGATTACCAAAAGAAAAGAGTAATAAAGAAAGAATGAGAGCTTATGGGTTTTAAGCTAATATGAATGTCAGCAATCAATTTCTTTTTTTTATTTTTTTGTTTGTTCAATGTACCTATGTTTAATTTTCTTTGTAGCTTTCAGAATTAGTATTTGCATACTTGGTGTGCAAACTTAAGAGCAGTATTATTTATCCCCCAAAAAAAAAACTTAAGAGGAGTATTGCTTGTGGCCTATACCGACTTAGTGTTTTTTGTTTTTTTAATAATAATAATAATAATAATAATAATAATAATAACAATTATTATTATTATTATTATTTGTTATTAAATTTCAGTATGTATCTCAGATAATAAAAGCCGGTATGCAGTACTTGTCTGTATTTTTTGGTGGGTTGTATGTGATTTATATTAGGATATATCTCAATCTTGAGAATTTTTAGTCTTGCTGTTTTTTGTTAGCAAACAAGTTATCTAATGCTTAGGATTCTGGTTTGCTAGGATGGTTAATTTGTTATGTGCTCATATCACTAACTTGCCAGGTATTGAAAAAAAAAGTTAGCTACTATTAGGAACTAGACAGAAAACAACATTTCCAGTTATGCTCAGACTTCTAAGATTAGCTAGCTGATCTAGTTTGACTGTGCCATCGATTGCAATCTATCCAGGTGCATCCTATTTGCACATCACACTCTCACTTTATAGCAACATCTGTTAATATGAGCTATGAAACAATACTTACGTGCAGTGTTGACTTTATCAAGGTTGCTGCCAAATAGAATCATTTAATCCAACACATCTTCTTAATTAGTTCACAGATTGGTTGTTCCTACTGTTTCTGAAAATGTTCAATGTGTTATTTTTCTGATTTCAGCTTAATGCTTTTGTAATTTTCTTTCTTTTATGCAGGTGCCCCAAATGTGTGGAATTGAAACTTCCTCGTGAAGGTGCTGCTTTCTGGTTTGTATCCATTTTCTACTTTGTCCAAATTCTACTCAATCTTTACGACATTCAAATTGTGCAGTTTATGGAAAACATCTATATAATTCTTTTATTCTTCACATGGATTGTTAATTTTGATTAAATTAAAATGGAAGTTCTCTTTAAAGTTATTGTGGAAGAAAAAGCTGACAAAGGTATACTTTAGACACAACAAGTTTTGGGATTTGATGGTTAATGCCTACATAATAAATGACTATAAATTTTACATCATTTGTATGTGAGCATGTTGAGCACATTGTAAATGAATAATTTATTAAAGAAAAAGAAAAGAAAAGAAAAGAAAAGAAGGGTGAAGAGTGCACTTGAAAACATAAAGGTTCAAGAGGAGCCTAAGGAAAGACAAGGGCAAGGAAACAAGGCAACAATGCCCACACCCCCCTTTTGTACCCTTAATAAATTGCACACAACTGATAACAACATACAGTAATAGTTGATTTTTTTCTTTTAGCTCAAAGATCTGCTATGGTACAGTAGCATAATGGCATGAAGGAGAAAACAAAAACTGCCCACAAAAAGACAAAAAAGTACCAGGAAAGTGATTTTTTTTCATGCAGTAGGCTACTTAACCGTGGCAGATCTTTGTCCTTTCTTTTAACCATGCCATATTATTCTCATCAAGTTTACAATCAACAAATAACAATGGGTATCTTCGGGTTTTTAGGTATATATAACAAGAGCATTACTGATGAGAAAGAGGATTGTACTAGAGAAGGGGCAAGGGATGGATCTAGCTATTTTGCCAAAATAAAAATTACAATAGTAGAGACTTGCCCAACTCTCCCCTAGATGCTCCACTCCTAGTTAACATGTCAACAATCTTATTGTCCAATGCGCATGGAATATTGATCTTGGGGGATGCAATGATGGTTTCAAATGTTTGGAAATGTTTTATATGCTGTCCAACATATGTCCATGTCAACCAGGATCGGCACAAAACATTACCTACGTTGACACGAAACATTAACTACTAAAAAATAAAAATTATTCGACAACACTGTTGATATGTCGAGCGAATATTTCCCTTTTGTAGCGCATTATTGCATAATTTTGACATTGTGTCTAGATGCTGCATATAAAAGCAATAAATTCCGAGGGAAAATAAAGGAGGAAGGAGAGGAAGAAGGAGATGAGAAGAAAGAAGAGTAAGAGACCTATTAAAAAAAAAAAAAAAAAAAAAAAAAAGAGTAAGAGAATCTACTTGCTCCCTCATGTTTATCCAATTAGGCTATAATCAACTTGTCAACCATTATGTACCAAAATCTGAATGAATGCATGTGTATTTATTAGCAATATATTTTTTAAAGGTATATTTATTAAAAATATTATAATACAAGTGTATTATCTATTAAAATAAGCTATGATGATGTATTAAAATAACCTATCATTCCTAATGAATCTATTTGTTTTCTTATGTCTATGCAGTTAGATTAATATGTTTTTTTTAAGTTTCCATGAATATTACAATATTTCTTTTCAACTTCTTCAACATTTATGACATGTTTTATTTTGGCTTAATGGACATTTCCACCGCCACTGACATTTTGAACCTTGGATGCAATTCTTTTTTTGGTGGCTCTTATCGGAGTGGATGGAGACATGCTTATGAAATTCGTTTGGGCCTTCAAATACCGTTGACACCTTGTGATGGAAATTATCGCAAGTCCAATAAGAAAATTCTTAGAGCAAGTGTTTGAGTTTTAGGTTTGACCCACAAGAGGATCCTAGAAGTTAACTAAACTAGAAGACCCGTCTAGGGGGATTATTTAGGTGTTGTGGTTGAGTAGTCAGTTAGATTTCTTTTAGATTTGAAATATTTTCAAAATTCCTCACATTGGTATTGTAATGGTACTTTATTTTTGGGTACTAAAAGACTGTTTGTGTCAAGACGTTAATTTAGTTTAGTTTATGTACATTTGGAGTTATTTTTAGTTAGTATAAGTTGGTTTAGGAGTCTTACTTGTAGTAGGATAGTTTTTGGGAAAGTGAAAGTTCTATTTCATTGATTATTATTAGGTGTTTTTTTTTAATGGTTAAAAGTTAAAATTTTATGTTTGACTTGATTTTGGTGTTATCTGAAAGGTTATTTGTTATCTTTTCAACTAGTCCAAGATCTTGTGAGTCTAACGTAATTTGGTGAAATTGTGGCCAAAATATGGACATGCTTGGAAATTTTTTATGGTATAGATTTTTCTTTAGTTTGGAGTATAGAGTTTAATAATCTATACTATGGAGGAGATGGAGTGATGTGTAGAAATTTTTTTATGGAATAAGGTTGATGCTCTGGCATATTGTTTGGTGCATACTCTATATCTCCTATATCTTGAAGGTATTGATTCTTTTAAGGCATTTAGGTGCTAACTCTTGGTTTTCTAGTGGTGTTGATTCCAATGGGCTTATCATTTTCTTTTTTAATCTTCTATTTCTATTATATTTTTATTTATTTTTTTGCTGAATTTTCAGTACTTTTATCCTTAACTCCGATTTCCTATTCTTGATGTAAAAAACTGCATAAATCCTATACATGATTTCCCCTGAGTTCTCTCCCCAACCTCTACTTCACTTTTATTAGTTCTAAATTTAGATTTTTTATTTTATTTTATTTTTACTTCACACGGCTGCCACGTAGTACTTGCTGATTTGCTTATAAAATTTCCAGTTTATAATTTTCTATTAATTTTTTGTAATTCATCACTCAACTCTATAATTCAGATCTCTATATCATTCACATGATCAACTTTATTCCATATTGCTGTATTTTCTTTATTTCTTTGATACTTCCTTCATCAATTTGCTTCTTCATGTGGATAACGTTCCTTGACAAGATCCTCATTGTGGATCACTTGGACTTACTTCATTCACATTTTTGATTTTCTTGTGTAGTGGTTCATTTAAGAAAATTTGGCTTTTAGATTGAAGTTAGCTGAAGTCATATGATCCATTTCTCTCTTCCTCTGTACTGATGTAAGTTGTTTGGCAGCACTCAGGATTGTTTCAAGGCATCATGGAGTTCTCATAAATCAGTGCATGTGAAGGCAAAGTTATCTACACTTAGTGCAGGTACTCCAGATGAACAAATTTCATCCTCACTTAATGAGGGTTGGCTATATTTCTTAAAGAAAGGCCAGGCTCGAACTCAGAAACTACCTCATTTTGATTTGACAGGGTATTTCTCAAGGATTCTATCTTTGTCTTTTTCATTGTGGATTTGTTACTGCAGCTATGGTTGTTTTGATAGCTTTTTTTTTTTTTTTTGGGGCGGGGGGGTGGGGGAGGGCGGGGTTGGTATAAGATAGCATATGCTTGTGTTGGATGAGTTATATTTTATCACATTGTGATTTTGTCAGTTTCTTTGCTCAATATTGTGAAAAGCATGGCTACCAGATTATGTTACATTATTGTTGTTGTTATTATTATGATTATTATTATTGTTCTATTATTCTAAAGTCAACTACCTCTCTTTCTGCTATTTTGATGCAAGGGTTTACTGATTGCATCCAAGACTTTGTTCTAATGATGTTCATGGTTGAGCTGCTCTTAACTGTATGTTCGCCATGGTTATTCTAGCTGGCTAGCTTGGGTCATATAATCTAATTGTTATATAATTCTGTGATGCAGGATAAGGGTTTCTAAGGACTGAAATCTGTGAAGACACAAAGACTTTAAAGGCTCTTAATTATGGGCCTGTTAGGATTATAGAGCAAAGTCTCGTGAGGTTATAACAGACTGATTTAGGTTTCTGGTTTAGGCTGAGATTGCAAGGTTTATAATAAACCTAATTAGTGTGGTTCAAAGATCTACTGAAACAGGGATTACTTAGAACATGGCTGAGCTGAAATAAGGTTAAAGTATAGGCTGCATGGTACTCAAATTGGGTAGAATAGGTCTAAATTTATGGACTGATAAGGATCAGGTTTGAAAAGATTCTGTAGAATGGCTCTAGCAGAATCGTGGACTGAAACTGAGGGCTTTGAAATAGGCTAAACAGGGTCTGTTGTAGTAAAACAGCAAGGAGGTAGGTTTGGATATTGGATTACAGGTGAGGGAAATCAAGAAAGTGATCAAGACTGGTTCTTGAAGGTATGTTGCAGGTTAAGCAGCAAGTGAAATAAGTAGAAGAAGAGAAAGAAGAAAGAAAGAAAGAAAGAAAGAAAGAAAGAGGAGTGCTGATTAGAGAGCAAAATAGAGAAGAGACGAGAGAGATAGGTAGAGAAGAGCCACTTATTCGTGGAGAGATAAGAGAAAGAGGATTAGAAGATGGGGAGTCCATGACCTCAACCTACGAAAGAGGAGAGAGAGGCTAGGGTTGCAACCCACCAAACAACACATGCCAATTCCAATTTCAATTCATAATAATCAACTTAACTTTTCATTCAAATCATGTTGCCTCAAATAGGCATTACAATAGTTGTAAAAGAAAAGAATCCTAATCTAAATAAAACTTCCTAGATTCTAAAACTCCTATTTAAATAAATTTCCTAAACAAATTAAATCTCTAAAAGGATGAGAATCTCTACTAAAACAAACTTCTAAATTTTCACAACTCTTGGGGCTGTCGACTAGGACTATTAGGCCCCACATGTTGACCTTTAAAAGACTCCTATGTGCTCCCAACTGAGCTGTATGGCCAAAGCTGCATGGGCCCCACTTTGATTCTAAAAGGGGCTCCTAAATACCCCAAATTGTGGAGCTGTTGACTAGCACTTGTGTAGGTCCCAGTTGTTGACTTTAAAAGGTCTACAAAGGACTCCAAATCATGGCTGGTCACGCACATAATAAACCCCTAATTTTTTGGCAACTTTTTCCTTATTACATTGAAGACCTCTAAAATAAAAATTATCCCAAAAACCCTTGGCCAAAAAAAGGCCTAATTACAATATAAAATTCCGAAATCTACCCATGGTCTTCTAGCTTCTTTTTGTGAACATAATATGCTCCCGCGTCATTCCGTCATATGTGGTATATGGAATACTTGTGAATAGTGAAAGTTGTGAGAAAGAACATATATGGAGAATGGTTGAGAATGATTTTCAAAGTCATACAGATTTATTGATCTGAGTAAGCAAATGATGGATAGGAATATATGTAGAGATTGAAGAGAATTACTGTCTGGTAGACTGTTGCAGAGCTGGGAAGAGCGAATTGGACAAGTTCAAAGTGCAGAACTTAATTAATCATTTAAACTGTTGGCTGCTGTGTATCTGAAACTTCATGTATCCTGTCTTGGGGGGGGGGG
>JAOXJP010097254.1:0-14501 GCA_025762735.1 Platanus orientalis | reverse complement strand
TATATATATATATGATGTCTATGCCTGATCTACACTTTCATGGAGTCCAATTTTTTTTTATCGCAAAAACTTAGGAATATTTTTTAAAAATTCAAGAAATCAAACTAAATGAGGGAGCATGGATTCATCTGATTTTTTATATATATGCTCTACATTCTGATATATTTTGGTATATTTCTGCAAAAAAAAATTATTTATTTTTTAAGTAATAAAAATATTGAAAATGTTAAAAAAAAAAAAAACAGTAAACATGTTAGAACATATTGTTTATGTCTTTCTATATACTATTTTTTTTATGTTTATTTCAATTTTTTAATAAAATATTCTAAAAAATTAGTTATTTGGAAAAATTACTTCAAATGCAAGTCCAATGTAGAGTTGTGCATGGGTTATAATGTGTTAAATTTAAAGCATATGTTAGGTGAAGTTAATGATATTTAGATTACGTTTATAAGTGTAGAACCTCATATTGTTTGTGAGTATCAGGTGCTGTATCACACCATGTCATAGCAGCTATATTATACTACTTAGAAGATTAGCTCTGCCACCAGATGCATCATCGACATCATGATAAGGATAGGGATGACGGTGATGATTTTGAGCCACCCCAAAGCTCTAAGTGGTTTTGATGTGGGATTGGTGCTTCGAATGGGACTTGAGACTTGAGACTTGAACTGCATATTACTTTTCCTGCTTTGCATTGTACTTTTCCTCTTGTATTTTTGTAACTTTGTTTGTAATATGGCCATTGGCCATATGTGCTTTTTTATATATGGAACCATTGTTGGGTTATGAATTTGTCCTAGATGTTTATTTTCATTTCTCAACTCTAAATGGATTTATGGATTTATAGCTTTAATGTGTAGTGTTTTTTACCAATCTCCAACACAAACTTTCAGACATGTGCAATAACATGTTCCGAGGGTGTCGGTTTTCAACTATTGATACCCAAGTGTTTAATGATCTTTAATGGTTTCTTGCTGTATAATGGTGCTTATTATAACTTTCTTGATGTTTTATTTTAAAATTCCGAAATTTCCATAGTGTTTTCAAATTTTTCATAGGCGACAACGTATGTCATGAGGGTATCGGTTTCCACAACCATCATAGATGGTTGTTTTGTATATGCAATGGTTCATAAGGGTGTATTATTGTTTATTCTATCATATCCTAAAGTTTCATAAATAATAAATAAATAAAATCTATTGTTTCCCTAAGATTCCATTGTTTTCGTAATTCAACCATGGTTTCTGATACATATCCACCGAAACCTCGATATGTTTCCATCTCCGGGTAGACTGAAACATATGCCGACACCGAAACTTTAAACCTTGGTTCCAAGAACCAATGGCTCAATGTTTACAACTTTGGTCAACCAAAACATTGTAATTCATAAACCAAATGTGCAACATTTTAGTAAAAGCGTTGTAAATTAATTTGATGTTTTGGCTAAAACACTATAAATTTCTAATCCCAGGTAGACTTTGTTACCACTTCCACCATTATTCCACTTGAAATTAAATAAAATAGTCCATCTAGGATTTTTTTATGGAAAGTCGAGGAGTTGTTGATCCATATTCACAATTCTCTTTTGGACTGGATTTCTATCAGGAGTGATTTTGATGAAAAAGGGTGGGATATCATTTGGGGCAAGTAGTTGTTAGGTTGTTCTCTTGGGGGTGTTTTTCCTTGTTTTTGGTGTTCTTCACTTTCTTGGTGAGGATCCTTTTGTTTTGTTTCTTCTGTTTGTTCCCCTTTTAGTTTTTCAATAAATTTCTCCTTTTTACCTCTCACAAAAAAAAAAAAATCAATATACACCATTCAACAAAAACAAAAAATTGATACCAACTACTTGGGGACAGGTACACAAATCATGTTTTACCATTCTATCTAAGGCCATACATGTCATTAACTTGCAAGAACCCATGTCATTACACCACTCACACGTGTTTTAAACGAGGCGAATCTTTTAACAACTTCATCACTAGCCTAAGTTAATACATTCGAACGGTGCCCTTCTAACAAAAATAGCCCTTTAAAATTCAAAGTTATCCCTAAAATTTTAAAAATCTTGAAAATAATCCTTGATCACCACCTTGTTAACATATGGTACACAAACCAGGCTTGAAAGACCCATTAGGTCTCTTCTCCATAGTTTTGATAATTGAACCGACCATTGAACCGGTAAGGTGGATGGTTTAGGTCAAATCGGGTCCAACCATTGGTTTACATGATCTAACCACGGTTTGCTTCGATCATAAGTAAATG
Organism: Platanus orientalis; assembly: GCA_025762735.1. Classification (NCBI taxonomy): domain Eukaryota; kingdom Viridiplantae; phylum Streptophyta; class Magnoliopsida; order Proteales; family Platanaceae; genus Platanus; species Platanus orientalis. Next base: position 12,233 of record JAOXJP010097254.1, on the reverse strand, counting down.
TAATAAATTACCAAAAAATAAAACAATTCATAATGCATTAGATGGCTTATGACCAGGTTTTTAATTTTTAGATATACCAAACAATGTAATAAAATACCCAAAAAATAAGACAATACATGGAAAGTGGGATTGGAATTTGGAAATACACATTTCTAATTTTCTTCTTCTTAATTTGCTTTAAAAAAAAAAACGGTTGGTTTTATTCGAACTGGGTTCATAAAAAAACTGGCCGGTTTTCATCGGTTTTGACCAGTTATATGCGGTTTTTTGGCATATTGCAGTTTTAAGCTTTTATAGAACTGTTTAGGGTGCTGGTTCTAGTTAAACCAGGTCAAACCATCCGGTCCAATCTGGTTTTCAAAACTACACTCTTCTCTAACATTACAAAACATAACACCTATCCTAGAATTTCCAAAAGACCATGATTGCTATATCAAAGTTGACCTTAATCCAACTTGGCTCTTGACACCTTCCAAAATGACTTCATATCTGCTTATGATCTCTTCCTATTGACATTGTATCCCACTTACTAAGCAAAACCAACCCTCTAAAAGACCAAAAAGAAAACTCTCAATATAAGTGCACATTCAACCACTAACCTTCAAATAACATTTAAAGTATTTGAAGTTGATTGACTAACATCTACATGAATTCTTCTGTTTAAACTTCCATATACCACAACAGAAAGCAAAGGAACTCCCAAGGAATATTTCCTGCATTATTTGGAAAGCTGATTACAACCATATGAATCATTAAAAAATTTCCTTTACTATCTCTAAGAACCTTCGAATTTTATTATCCCCCTTTGATCAGTTAAATTAACACAATCTCCTTGCAGAGGGAAAAAAAAAAAAAAAAGGCTACGAAGAATGGCATACTCCTGTGAAAGAAAATTTTCAAGTACTTACAAACCCTTCTCCAAAAAGCTCTAGTTCTTGATTAAAATTTTCCATCTTCTCCAGGCAAATTACTTAGCCACAATTAAAGAACCGAACCAAATCACCATTACCTTATCTATTCCCCTTCCTTACTTAATATCAACCTTCTTATTTGTCTCACTACTGTTCCTCCTTCACTGATGTTAGCCCAAATATAAAGAAACACTTGAAAAAATCCCATCCAAAGCTTGAGGTTATGGACCACAAATGGCCTACGAAAAGTAGCAACCTCACTCAGTAAATCTATAACTGATGCAATAAAAAATGATTGGACTTTCAGCCATCGAATTGAAAGCCTAACATAACAATATTGGTGAAGCTCGAATCAAAAAAGCCAAGCCCCAATTAAAGGTACAATGAATATATGGCAGGGAAAGAGGTTTTGAATCTTCAAATCCCATTGGAAGAATAAGGCAATAAAACTCGGGTAGGCCATAATTCTTTCACTTAAGTATCTGATATAGAAACGATTACATCCCAGAGGGTGTGCCGTTGCTTATCACCTCTCAAAATCAGGTTTCACAATAATTACATAGGACAGATTTTATTTGTTTGGTGTTTTGAGATTTTCCATGTTATCGCCAAAATACTGTTTGATCTAGCGTGTCATCCTAATGCACAACTTCGTAATTGTAGTTTGCCAGATTAAAAATTAGGCCCGGTTTGGGTAGGTCCAAAGAGGCCCAATTACATCTAAAATGCCATTGCATCATTCACAGCACGACACGATCAAAAGTTAATAACCAACATATGAATGTAAATCAAGTAATGGAGGTCTTTGTTCCAGAATTCAGAGAAGCATTTTCTCTTTTTCTTTTCATTTTTTTCTTTTTCTTTGAATGGGGAAGCTGTTCTAAAGAAATTTTCACCAATGACAGATATGTGTGATACATTTCCACATTATAAATCCCGTATAAGCAACAACTATGGTAGAACTAATCCAATGTTAATATGCATCCTGGGATGAGGAAAGCATCAAAATACACAATGTTTCAGAATAAATGAAGAGGACAATGCTCAACTTAAAATCTGATAAATCAAAAGTATGTACCTGCACGAGGCGAACTTCAAATGCAGGTCTCTTAGCAGGGTCATGAGCCAGTTGCAGTAATCTCTTGTGAGTGAGAACATCTTCCGCCCTCTCAGCATTCACATCTAGCGCATACCTAGAATGCAGTAAAACAAATCCTTCAACACAAGCATTACAAAAGAACTAAAAATAATATTATTGATTTTTTTTTCAACCAAGCCATACCACAACAGGAATGATTAAAAAATACGCGACAACGGTTAACCCAATCAACGCATTAAACATAACAAGATAAGAAAATAAATAAAAGAAACCATGAATGAGTGAATTCTCTCTGTCATGCTTTCCCCTTTTTCAATCTAAAAGCTCTACATGTCACTTCAATCGAGATAAATAAATCAAACAGCATCAGGAACACAATTTAAACGAAAAACAAAATCAAATAATAAAACAGGAAGAAAACCAAAGAACACTACAAATACATCTTGACACCAAAAAAAAAAAATCTCTCTAAAACCAGATTAAAAAATATTCATCAAGCAAAAACACGATTAATACAATAATTACAACACTTACAGAAATTAACAAATAACCAACAAAAAAACAGAAAAGAAATGAAACAGAAAAAAATCTAGGGTTAGGTAACCTAATCGGCAATCGATTGAAATGAGCCCACAGCTCATCATCGAAATCAGGAAGATTAGCCTCCTCATTATTAGACTCCCTGAGTCGACGAAGCACCTCGTCATAAACGTCAAGCTTCTTCCTCTGCTGACGAGGGTGCGTGGGCGATGAATCCACAGCTATGCTACTGCAACTCTCGTTATCTTCCATCGCCATTAGAGAGCACAAAACCATAAAATCAAACAAGAAAAAAAAATGAAAGAACCACACAGAAACTTTCGTCTCGAGATCCGATGCTATCTTCCAACACAACGAAAGAAAAGCAATCTCCGATGGTCTCTCGTGGTTAACATCTTATAAAAAGGAGGAGAAGACATAATGGCCAACGAGATGTAAAAACGCGACGACGGAGACAATGGAAACCGTGAAAAGAAAGAAGCATAAAACCAAAAAGGGTAGATTTAAGGATTTAGCTGTTTTTTATTTTATAATAATTAATACTCACTAATCTCTATCCGAATGAGAGAGAAAGATAGATTAACTTTTTTAATTAAAAATAAAACAGTTACTGTAGAGTCTTGTTTGGCACCTCTCCTCTCTTTCGGCTTTTTCTCAAATGTTATTTGCTTAGCGGAACATTTAACGGCGTAGGCTCGTAGCGCGCATGCTTAGGTTTTGTTTGGATAATTGAACTTTGTCAGGTTGGCATAGTAGGTCTTGTTTGGATGTGTCAGATTTTATTGTGTCAGGTATGTGTTGTTATTGTCTGAGAGTGAACTGAATGCTGGCCCAAAACAAATAGGAACATACTTGGATGTTTTTTTTTTTTCCTTTTTTGGGTCTGGTAACTTGGACCTTCATCGTGTCTGGACAGCCGCACTGAGCCGAGGAGAACTGAACCAAAACTGGCAACTCCACAATGCAGCAGCATATATAGAGATTTGGCCCTCGGTCTTCCATAGAAAAGAGAAACGCGGCAACTGGAAGAGAGTTTGTGTCCTCCTCTCCTATTTACGCTAACCTCTGCTGGGGTCAGGGGGCGCGGACACAATCCGTTGTGCTAATACTGAGGCATTGGCTTTGGATGGGTTGGAAAACATTGGGACTGGGACTTGGGAGTTATCTAAAAAATATGATAAGAAAGAGGACGTTTGTGGGGTATAACATCTTTTTTTATAAATTCCCTCACCATACTTGTAAGTTTGGGGCGTATATTATGCTGAACCACTGCAATTTTTAAATTATTTTGCATTATATTATAGCCACCCTGAGAATGAGACGTGGACTAGATAAGCTCTTGGTATAAGTCGTTCTACGAACTTGCTTGGAATACGTTGGGTGTGATTGAGACGTGCGAGGCATTTTTTGGACCAGTATCCAAACAGAGGATTAGGAAGCCTTGCTTAGGTTTTTGGTGTTTCCAAGTAACCTTACATAGTTGGTGTTTTACATTATTCAAAAAATAAATCCCTATAAGGCGTTTTATATAGATCGTATATAGATGTCTTATGTAATAGGTAAGTGCATACGCACGAAATTGTTAATATGAGGAAAGTATGAAGCGCTGGGTAGGTTTGCATTCACGAGAGGTGAGGGGTTCGGATACTTTTTGTTCGTTGATCCAGCCTTCTTAGGTGGAAAATGAACGAGTGATATGAAAGGTGACATTTCAAGACGATGAATAGTTGGATTTCCTTTTCAGGTTCATGTGCATTCTTAATTCTTGCAATGTACTAAATCCGAACATGTATTTTCAATTTTTTTTACATGGTTCAACCCATAAACATAAACTTAGCAAGAAGAACCCTTCAATCACACCCAGCTCGCCCCCCCCCCCGCCCCCCAGGATTTTGTGCGCATAAAAGTCGTGCAGAAGTTAGTGTAAACTACTTTTCAGTGCTGATGCGTCAAACCCTAGGTCCATGCTCACAACTTGTACACATCTTTTGAATGCACGAAATCCAAGTTCCATATTCTTGAATTCTAGATAGTGTTTAAAAACTTGCTGATTATTGAAGAAACTCTGTTGAATTACTCAACTCGACTGAACAACTAGTTAGCTCTGTGTCAAAACATGAATGACAGAAACAACTGCTCACCTTGTTCATTTGGCCGAGTTTTCCAAATAACTCAAATTCAATTTAATAACCATTGTATCCTTTTAATTAAACCTTACCATAGAAATCCATCTCAAATGATATGAGAGCTCTTGTAGATTCTATAACCAACTTAACAAGTTAGCACATTCACATCCCATACTCCTTATTTGCACAAAAAGTATGATGGAAGAAGGGTGCCGAGTGTGGGTGGGTCTAATCGGATCGGGTCAGAACCTACTCAACCACAATCACCAAGAATAAAAAAAATGATGCATTTTTCTTTCAAGGTAATTAAACATTTAAAACGTGGAAATAATGTATTTTTCAAAATATAAGCAAGCCATATTAACCGGTCCAAATGACAACATTGTTATGCAATGTTAAAAGAAATTAAATAATATTATTTTCAAAGCCATATTGATTTAATAACACCTTAATTTGTGTTTATATTATATTACAGATGTATTTATATTAATTATAGACTTAATGATGCATGTGTAATCAAAGGATAAACAAATTAGTTTTAAGACTACTAACGCGAAGAGGAAAACCGACTACGTTCCAGCATGTGACGGGTTGCACGGAGATGCGCATCGCGATGGAATAATCCGGTTTTGGTTTTGGTAAGGCAATTAATAAATAAGAATCAAAAGGAAATCTGGAAATTTCGAACTAATCTCATAACGTGGAATAGACACGCAACGCACGTGTCAGTGTCCCAAAAAGCGGCTCTTCGAAGTCGCCAAGGGTTGTCGTGGACCGTAGTGCAGGTGAATCGGAATTCGGGTTAGATGCATGTTGCCAGCTAGGTGCTCCGTAAGCGGCGAGTGGTCACCGCTGGAATTGCTCCACGTTTATATGTAGATATTTAAAATCTTATCCAAACGAGAATATAAAATTACACCCTTAATATGCAGAAAATATCATGTTAGATTTTCACAAAATCATTTATATAATTCATTTCTATTTTTGCGACCAATGGAGATGAATCCTTTTTCATTGGGTTCATATATATGCATAGAGACAGAAGGCCTTGTTTGGTTGCTATGAAAAAGATGGTTTTCTCGTGATTCTTGACACAGTTTTTTCAATAAAATCATTTGCAAGTTCTCTGATTGCTAAGAGCCAGAAATCCTGAGGCCCTATTTGGGTGTCAGAAAAAAAAAAAAGAAAAAAACAGGTTTTCTCATGGTACTTAGCAAAATTACCTCAAGATAATCATTTTTCAAGCTGTTTGGTTACATAAAAAGCTGGTTTTCTCATGATTCCTTTATTTTTTGTGGGATTTTTCTTTTGTACTCTTATTTATCCTTTTCTAGTCAATTGAAGGCAATCAAATAGGACATTGGTTGCTATGAAAAGTTGATTTTCTCATGATTCTTAACAAAAAATTCTCGAGAAAATCATTCTCAAGCTGTTTTAGGTGTGCAAGTACTAAGTTAATTAGCACAAGCCTAATCTTTCTCGTGTGACCTCAATCATTATCTAAATAGATCAATTGAAAGAATTGGAAGAATTTTTCTACAAGTGATTTGTCCAACTAACATTATTGTATCGAGTGATTATGAGGGGGAGGGTTCTTCTCTCTACGGATTCCTTTTGCCTTATAAGAATAAAGACTTTACAAATCATAATGTTTAAGAAGGAAATCAGTTGATTGATTAAAGTAAAACTAAAATACTCAGAGAGAAGCTTACTTCAAGATATAACCCAATCATGCATTGCATAAGGTTCCAAAGCAAATACAACTTCGTAAAATGAATGATTTGAATTAATTACAAAGAGTCTAACTAATACAAGATCCTTTTGAGATGAGGATGAGTAAGAGTACTAATTGAAAAAACTAAGAATTCTTAAGAGTGATGACTGTTAATGTTTGAAAGTTATAAATTGATTGAGTAGTTATTCAGTTCTTCCAGATGTCTTCAACGTTTACTAGCACATGTTCTTGTAACTTCTTAAGTTCTTCAAATTATCTTCCGCCACTTGTCCAAATAGTTGTTTTCTCAATTTTCCTCCATTGATATGTTGACAGTTATCCATATAACTGGCACCCCCTTTGAACCTAAACCCCACAAATTATTGGACATTTCTTGGTAACTGTCTATGGGAAATTCCACCAATAGAATTTCACCACTTATAGTTGCTAGCGGTTTTCCTTTCAAACTTCAAATTCTACTGCTGATAAGAAGTCATTTGTATTATGTAACAAACTCTTTTCTTCCACCGATCGCATTCTATCATAATTTAATTTATGATGTCATCATGTGGCTCAATCTTAGCCATTGATTTCTTACGGTAATTTTATGGTGTAAACAAAAACTTACATAAAACACTAGGATTTATTGAGTTCTTAAGAAAACATCTTCTTGAATATCTCTTCATAACAGCTGGAATATCCTATAGCAAACGCATCAATCCTCTCTCCCTTGCCTAAACTCTTTTACCCTTGCAAGAAGAAATATAGACCAATGTCCACTTTACCGCTGCAGTCCCTTTTATATAAAATAGATCTAATTTGAGAATGAAAAAGCTAGAGGCATGAATTCCAATGGGGTTCATCATCTTCTGATTATGGTTATAGATTTGTAAATAACCTCATTGATACCAATTTTGTTGTAATCTTAATTCAACAAACAGTCATAAAACACTTATGATTCCATACAACCTCATCAAGTTCTCTTAATAATAAAGAAAACCTTAAACCTAACTGCGAACATGTTGATTGACATATTACAATTGAACCCTTTAGAAAATAAGAAATAACAAAGATGACATTTTCTAAAGAAACTCTCCCATATCAATTTCTCCACTAAATATACCTTATAGCAATTAACAAGAAAAATATATCTTTACTATCAATCCCTAGTTGGTTATGATACACACTTATGAACTCATATACAATTCAATTGAACAAACAAAAGTATTATTTAAAATAAATGTTTTATTTATTGTAGTATATATAACAATTGAATATTTATTAAACAACCAAAAGTTCTAACCTTTCAATATAATTAAATTATCAAATCCTAATTGGATATAATTTCCTTTGGTAAGGATGGTAGATTTCTTAATGAGCATTCATACTCTCACAGACCATAAATTTCCCATTATGCTTAAGATATAGCCTTAAGGGCATCATTGATTAGCAAACCATAGCAATAAACTGAATACAATTAAGAAATGCAAGCCTCTCTAGTTTGGAAGTCTTGAATGTTAGATTTGAGAATTATACAACATTTTATAGTATTCTTATTTATGTATAAGCTCAATATAATCCAATCTAGTATACATAAATACATACCTACTAAATGCAAAACTTAAATACCATTATTCTAGTGATTGAGATATCATCCGTCCTATGTTAAAGCAGCCCTACTCGTGTTAACCATACAAGTGAGACTTTTGGTCTACCAATATTAATACAGTGTAATTTCAGACCAATCTCATTTAACATTTGGGCCAAGCCAAAATGTATTTCACCAAGCCATGCTCGTCTAGACTGGCCTAAGTTCAAGCTATCCCATCACAATGAACAATCGTGTTGACTAGAAAACCCATCCCTACTATTGTTTCCGTTTTCTTTTCAGTAGCCCTGTTAATGCTATCATAATGAAAGGAAACTAAGATAAATCACATTACACAAGTATTAAAAAAAAAAAAAGGCAAATGGATGAGGGTCAAGCCTTGGACTGTTGAAATTGAAGAAGACGGAAGTTTTGGAGGCATTGATTGGATGAAGAAGGTGGCAAGGTGCGAAAATGGGAACTCAACAAAGCGACAAGAATTGTACCATCACATTTTTATGGTATATTCGTATTCATGACGATCTTTGTTTGGTGGAGCTTTTCTAAATCATGACTTTTTTTTTCCTTCAAAATTTTCTTAAAAAAAGAGGAGAAAAAAAAAAAAAAGAAACAAAGAAAGAGATTTCTGCACATCCATTCATTTTCTACACAAGCTTTTTTCTAAAAGCTATTGTATTGTGGCACATGGATATTTATTGGATACTGCTTTTACACATGGAAGGTGTAGAATGGGCTTGGGTCGGATTTGGTTGAAAAGAGCCATATGAATTTCTTTGATTTTTATAAAAATATCATGTGTCCGCGGTAGTCTCACTTCTCTTACGTATTTCCCACATTCTCTTTCATCCTAGTTTCTTTTTCACTCACATCTCCTTTACCCCTATTTTTCTGATCACCCATGTTTCTATCATTTTTTTTGGTAATTCACATCTCTTTATTTCCTAAATTTAATACAAAAAACAATCATTTCTCCCTCTTTTAACCATAGTTAGAAAATAATCCCCTCTTTTACTTGGTTTTTCTCCACCATTGTCTCCCTCTTCATAAACATAGTTGGACACTAGTCCCATTTATTTTTATTGCTTATGTTAACTTTAGCTGTTTTATTTATTTCAAGTGTCCATTGGTCACTTACTTGGAAGAAGACCAACGTTGTAGACGCATGATGAGGGTACGAAACTACCTTACCAGATATGGGAAACTTAATTGAACGATGGTATATTCGCCGGAACAAAGCTCAATGTTTGGAGGAGCTTTTCCGAATCTTTTTCATCATTAAAAATGACTACTTCACATCTACTCATTTCCCACAACTATCGTATTGTAGTGTGGTCGGTGGATTTTTTTTTTTTTTTTGGGGTACTAGGTCAGTGGATAATGTTTTTACACCTGGAAAGTCATAAGTCGTATTTGGATCGGTTTGAACTGATAAGACCCAGCATGTACAATCCAATAATTCTCATGACAGGTGATTATAGATACTAGGTCTATGGGGGAACCCTATATCCTCTGCGCCGCCCCTTGTGCGGATGCTTGAGGGCCGAGACACACGGGGTATAAGCTGTTTGAATGGAGTCCACGCATGCTTCCCTTATACGGGGATCCATTCACTTTTTGGAGGTGATGTGACATCCCCAAAAAGCGAATGGATCCCCCCCCCCTTGTGTCTCAGCCCTCGACGTCACACAAGGGGGGCAGTGCAAAGGATATCAGTCCGTCTATGGCCATACCTAGTATATGGGTTACGGTGAATTATACGCTGCCACATATCATGTTTGGGGTTCAAAAAAGTGTTCAGGATAAAAAAAAAAAAAAAAAAACACCAAATTCAAAAGCACATCATGTGTCAATCAATGGTGTGCCTACATAGGCCTGTGTTGACACAGACAATCATTCTTCAATTACAAATCTCGACCTGCATTTGGTCCACCCATGGTTTGGCATATGCAAGATCTTTACTTAAGTTTAGTTAAGATCAATGGACCCTGTGTACCAAAAATATAATTAATAAAAATTAAAATGTTAACAAAAAATGCAGTACGAGTTCATCAATGTAGAAAGTTTGGATTAGGTGTGGAACAGTTATCAATTATCAGACTGGGAATGGGTTCGTGGTGGGTCAGATTGGCATGTTATGTGCGAGTAGGGGTCCATCTGAAGCTTAATTGCTAACTCTCGTCCTATAACCCAAAGGTTTGAACCAGGGATCTGTGTCTCCCACCTAGGAGTTATAACACCACATTAATGTTGGGCATGTTGAAGTATAGTAACTCTAATTTCTATGGTTAATTGCTTTATTTAAGATGATATTTTCGGTTCTTTGTGCACATGTATGCACGTTCTACAGACTTGCACGTAGCTCCCCTGCACTCGTTGTCTAGAGTGTCCCTCCCGAGAGGAAGTGTTGAAATATATTAACTCTAACCTCTCCTACAAACTTAGGCTTTTGGGAGAGATGACTTTGTTTAGGAGGGCAATATTATGACTACCATTATGGTCAACAAAACTATTAATTAATCCAACGGTTGAGCTTATTTATGTATATTTAAGGAATATTCAAGCATATTATTTTGATCCGTTATCCTTAATGCATCCAAGCATTTTAAACCATTGAATTTTGTTGTAATCATCAACATTAATTGGATATTCCAGAGATTATTCTGAGGTTACTAGATGGCAGCTTGCATGATGATTTGGACTTAAAATACATTAATATTTTTACTCTCCGCCTCATTACTCTTTAACCAAATAATAATAATAATTTTTTTTTTTTAAATAGGAAAGCAGGTCAGTAGTTAGTTGTTTGCAGGTGAGGTGAACTTAGGTCTTTGTTACAAGCCCTACAAACTTATACAACTTGGCAAGCAAACAACTAAAAGATAAGCTAGGGTTTTGAAAGATGGGTTTAATAAGCAACTTTGTCAATATATTTTATCAATGCAATAGGGATCTGCACACTGCAGGACAAGTATGTGGAGCCTATTTCACTTCAATTTTTCTAGAAATTTCTTTTGTTATAGGTAAACTCACTGGACAATCAATTACCCAAATGCAAGCTCTTGAATTAATCTATAGTCTAATTTAATTTTAAAAAGATCTTGAAAATTAAATTGATGGTTTAGTTGAAACTTGCTAAAATCTGATCAAATTATTAAAAACCCTTAGAATTAAACCTCAAATTTAAATAAAAATGGCAAACCTAGTTATATATTCTTGTTGTTTCTTGAGTTTTCACGTGCACATCATATCCATAATTACTTAGTTTTTAAACGGGTTAAATGTTCATAAACTAGCTAGAGTTATGTATCCACCTCCTAGAGGTGTGCTGAGCACACATTTCATATGATGCATTGCACCATTGTTAATGGTGGCTTTGATGAAGATCAAGGTTGCATTCTGCCATTAAACTTCTGCTTAGCTGCCCTCCTACCACCAATGCCTCAGGTGCAAAGTATAAGTGAGTAGTTAATAATTATCTAAATCTTTTCATGCATCTCTAACATTAGTCTCAATTTTTTTAATAGCAGGTGGGGGAAATAGACATCAACGTGATCAACTACAGAATGCTGTCAAAGGAATTTGACCCTAGATTTTTTAATGTTTGGTGTTGTTTGACATGAATAAATAAATCCTTAACCTTTAAACTTTACAAATAAAAGATCATTTGCACCCTGATCCTCCTTGTTTGACTTTTAAGAGGTAGTAAGTTAGGAAAGAAGCAAACACCCCAAATAATTTAAATGTAATGACGAAACATCCCTTATTTACTTAATTCCAACTAAATTAACATGGATGATAATTTTAGTATCACACTTAAGAGGACCCTAGTTATGGATCCCCTAGAGTAAGATTTGGGTTCTCCCTTATCAATTTGTTCCTACTAGCTACTAATGAGTCATCCCATTGGAAAAGCCGGTTGAATAAGTTTGGAGGCTACCTTGAGGTTGGACACTTAGGATTGAATCCCCAGCTTTTAGACAATAATCTTGCCCCTCTCCCTCCCCCTTGCCCCTCGTCATAAGAGTACCAATCAACACTAGGGGTAGGCATGGGCCGGCCAGGCCCGAGCTAGGCCCATCAAGGGCCCGAACCCTGCCCAAGGCCTGAACTTTTATTGAGGGTCGGGCTTGGACTTACCTTGGCCTGCCCCTGGCCCAGCTCGAGGCCTGAACTTTTACATACATAATATATATGTATTATATATAATATACTAATTATTTTAAAATTATCAATA
>JAOXJP010097243.1:0-14501 GCA_025762735.1 Platanus orientalis | reverse complement strand
GCTAAAAGAAGATATGAACAAAGAGAGAGACAAGTGAAGGAAGAAGCCAAGAAGCTCGAGGAAGAAGTAAAAAGAAAAGAAGAAGAAGAAAGATAGAAACAGGAAGATGTTGATATTGAGAAACAGAAAATGGAAGCCTCAGGACAGGCTATAGAGGATGAGGCAACAATTAAAGATCTTGATAGAGGTCATTCCCCTAGTTAAGGGAAAATCGAGGGTTTATCTTAAGACCATGACACTCCTCCTGGTGAGGAACCATCAACCGAGGTGATGAACTTGGATATGCTCTCTGCCAGTTTGACTTCTCCGGTTCGAGAATTTTTAGAAATGGTTTCATCGAAAGGCCTTGAAGGTACTTTGTTCAATGCACCAATGGCTGAGACTTCGAGGATTCCAATTGAGCCTCATTCTTTAGAACCATTGTCAGTGACTGTTCTGGCTGAGCCTTGTCTAGAGATTTATGGACGTTTGGCTCAGCTACTCTCTCGAGCTAAGCTTTTTACCTTAGGGGCCATAGGGATGACGAGGTATTCTTCATCTTCATCTCCATTGCCTTTGCCTTCAGATCAGTTGCATTAGGCTCTAGCGATGCTTCAATTCTATTTAACTATTGGGCCATCGATTATACTTTTGGATCCAACAGTTAATGCCTCATTTGTTAATTCTAGCAACTTACTACTTTGACATCCTAGCTACTTGTCTGTGGACTAATGAGCTAGTATTCGCTTCACTCTCTCCTCCTAAAGCAAAGTTCGTGAACAACTCTAGCTGAGGCATACCAAAGAAGCCCAAGGCTAAGAATTAAGGGCTCAAATCAATGCTCTACTATCCCAGAATCATTGACTATCGACCATGTCTCTTCTTTGGTGGACAATATTAATGCCCAGGTTGTAGAAATTGAGAAAGTCAAAGCCCATCTCAGGAAATTAAAAGAGAATTAATAGAATTCAAGCATGAAGCTCGAGAAAATGATGGAATAAGATCCTCTTCATTCTAAGGAAATTCCATGCTTAGAAGGAGAACTATTGACTTGTGAGTTAGAGCTTAAAGATTATGACCAGGTCATCGACACCTAGTGGTCTTTACTAGTTTTCATTTTCTCATGAACTTCTTAACCAATTATTTCGTACTTTTGTTTTGGTCTTTAGTAACTTTCTTACTCCTAATATTTTATATTCGTTAACTTTTGCTTCCACATTGAGGGCTTGTACTTTTTCAGGTATTTTCCATTAATACTTCATACATGTTCCTATCCCTCAACCTGCATTAATCTATAGGCATTGTCGTCTAGTACTTCACTTTCTAGAAATGGTCCCTCCCATGTTAAAGACCATTTACCTAGTTTGGGATCCTTAGTTCCAACTGACAAAATGACTTTCCATACCAATTCTCCCTCATGGAATGATTTGGTTTTTACCCTCCTATTATAAACCTCAGCCACTTTTTGTTTTTGAGAAATAATGGAAATGAGGGCCTCAAGCTATTTCTCCCTAAGGTCATCCATTTCAGACATCATGGCCTTTGTTGTTTGATATGGCTTAGTTGATTCTAATTTGCCACCCACAGAGACTTCATGGTGATTTCTAATGGTAGTACCACATCGTGCCTATACACTAGTGCATAAGGCGTAGTCCCAATGCTCGATCTTTTTGATGTTTGATACGCCCAAACAGCATCAGATAGAAATTTGTCCCAATTTGAAGCATTGTTGTCTACCTTCTTGCGTAAGTTATTTTTTGTAATCTTACTAGTTACCTCTACTTGTCCGTTTTCCTGGCGTAATATGGAGTTGAATTCACTATTTTAAACCCATAATCTTGGGCAAACTCTCATATTCAAGCTCCATTGAATATCAACCCTTGGTCGACGGTAATAGATTGGGAAATTCCAAATTGATACACTATCATTTTTTTTATAAAATGTATTACATCTCTCTCATTAACGTCTCAATATGGTTTGCACTCAACCCACTTTGTAAAATAGTCTGTGGTAACTAAAATGAAACAATTTCTTTTTATCAAGGTTGGGTTGACTTTTCCTATCATGTTGAGAGCCCATCCTCTAAATGGCCAAGGCTTTATGATAGAATGTAGGTTAGCCACTAGTACCCTGGGCACTGACTCAGGTTGTTGACAAGCTTCATAACCTTGGGCATATCTGATGCAGTATTGTAAAATACTTTGCCAGAAATAGCCATATCGATGGATCAGCCACCTCATTTTTATGCCTGACTGTGTGCACCACAGATTCCTTCGTAAACTTCTACCATTACAAGCTTAGCTTCATCAGTCCCTAGACATTTGAGCAACATACCATCAGCCCCTCATTTAAAAAGCTCTAGAGGTTCACCCTAAAGTATGTATCCTCTAGCTTTGAGTTTCAAAAAATTATTTTCTCCTTGATTGGAGTTCTGTAGATACTGAATGATTGGTTCTTTCTAATCATTCTATTTTTCCTTCCCATTGTTAGGAGTGATGACGTTGATATTAAGGACTTCTTCTAAAATTCAATTCTCACACCCAAACTACAGGCTTGCAAAGTTATTATTTTCTTTAGAGGAGATAGGACTCATTTTGTATCCTGAAGCAACTTGTGCCATCAAATTGGCCTTGTGGTTGAGGCTTCGAGGTATACACTTCAATTTGAGGCTTCGAGGTATACACTTCAATGTGACATCGTCGAATGCTTTTAACAATCGCTCAACTTTGTCCCTATAAGGTATCAAAGTGGGGCTAATACATTTGTAGTCTCTTGAAGATTGATTTATCACTAATTGTGAATCCCCAAGGACTTCGTGAAACTCTACTCTTATGCTACTTAGGATCTATAAACCTCGAACCAAAGCTTCATATTTAGCCTGATTGCTGATGAATTCTCCTTCCAGTCTAAAGTTCAGTTCTGTGACTGTTCCTCTTAGAGAAA
The DNA here is from genome assembly GCA_025762735.1 of Platanus orientalis. Taxonomy (NCBI): domain Eukaryota; kingdom Viridiplantae; phylum Streptophyta; class Magnoliopsida; order Proteales; family Platanaceae; genus Platanus; species Platanus orientalis. The sequence continues at coordinate 11,579 of JAOXJP010097243.1, read as the reverse complement.
CTATTATTATCCCTCCTTCGGATCCTTTCTTAGTCTTAGACCCATCAAAATACAGTTGCCAAGGAGTGAGGGTAATGCAATTGTTCTCGTTGTTTGTCTGAACAAGGTGGCAAGGGTGATCAGCCTAGAAATCTACTAAGGCCTGACCCTTTACTACTTTTGGTGAGACATAGACAAGATCAAACTCAAGGAGAGCGAGACTCCATTTCTTGATTCTACCTTTTACCATAAGTCGTGACAACAAGTATTTTACTACATCAGGACGAGGCATGATATACACATGTGATTGAAGATAATGTCTTAATTTTATTGATATAAAGTACAATGTTAGACATAATTTCTCTATCATAAGATAATTACATTCGGCCTTCTATAAGACTCGATTTAAGTAGAACATTGACTATTCATGCCCTTCTTCATTGTCTTGAGCCAATAAGCTTGCTATCGAGTCTTCTATGGCTGAAATGTATAACTTCAAGGGCTTGTCTTTTCTTGGCGGCATCAACACTGGTGGATTTGACAAATACTCTTCGATCTTCTCGAAGGCTTCTTGGTGCTCTTCTTTCCACTCGAATTCTTCGTTCCCCTTGATTCGCAATATAGGTGAGAATACTTTTGTCTTTCCTGCCACATAAGAAATAAAACATTTAAGGAAATTAATTTGCCCGAGAAATCACTGTACTTCCTTCTTTGTAGAAGGTGGCTGGGCCTGAATAATTGCCTTAGCTTAGTTTGGTCTATCTCGATTCCTCGATAATGCACTAGGAAGCCCAAAAAATTTCCAACGCTTACTCTGAATATGCATTTCAAAGGGTTCATTTTTAATTGATGTTTTCTCATTTTGAGAAATCCCTTCCCTAGATCGAGTAGGTGGTTATCGAAATCCTAAAATTTCATCACTATGTCATTGATAAATACTTTTATAAATTTCCAATCATACCATGAAAATGTAATTCATGGCTTGTTGGTATATTACCCTAGTGTTTTTCGAGCTAAAGGGCATAATCACCCACTCAAACATACCTATCAATCCTAGACATCAAAAAGCTGTTTTATGAATGTTTTTTTCATCAATAAAAATTTGGTTATAACCATAATGTCCATCCATAAAAGATAATATCCGATGTCTTACTGCCCCATTGACTAACAAATTAGCCACAGGCATGGGATATTCATCTTCTGAAGTGGCAATATTGAGATTTCGAAAGTCAATGTAAATTCTCAGTTTGTCATTCTTTTTTACCACTGGTACTATGTTTAAGAGCCATTCGACATACCTAGTAGGGTAGATTAACCCTGCTATCAGTAACCTTTCAATTTTATCCTTAACCTTCTTGATTACCTAATTGGTCATTCGTCGAGGTGGCTGCTGAAAGGAAAAGTAGCCATCCTTTGTAGGCAGTCGATGCTCGACAAGCTTTCTATCTAGTCTAGGCATCTCCAAGTAGTCCAAAGCAAAGAAATCTCTGTATTGCTTTAGGACAGTCGTGATCTTCTCGAATTCTGATGTCTTGAGTTTGGTACTAACGTACATTACTTGTGGATCCTCTGTGGTACCCAAATTCACTTCTCTCAAATCATCTTGGACTTCGGCCTTTAAATCATCTAATTTGGCAAGAACCATTTTCAGTTGTTCAACTCCTACGTCTTCATGCTCATAGGGTAACTCTTATGTACTGCTATCGACAAGATATATTTTGACTCTTTTCTCTGTCAAGTACCCTGATAGCCTTTTCATGGCCATTTGTATGGTCCCTTCTCTTGCTTTGTTTAAGCTAGTCATTCAAATCTTCTTTATTTTCTAGGCTTGCTTTTTTCTAGCCCTATTAGTGCACTAGTGTTAACTAGTTCTTTACACAATTCTTTGAATTCTTGACTTATCAAGGTCTCATCCTCTCCAATTTTCTTCATGGTAACCTTGATAGGTTTTCCCTCACTATCTTGTCTGACCAACTTGATTGTTTTGACATTGTCATCATAAAGATGGGCATCAACATTGTTTACTGAGGCCTAGAATGGTTTCTGATCTGCATACACGACTTCTACACAATTACTATCATTCCAAATTAATAACAGTTGATGCAAAGATGACGGAACACACTAGTTCGAGTGTATCCAATCTCTTCCTAATAGTGTATTATAATTGGAAGAGGTGTCAACCACAAAGAAAGCAGTCACCTGAGTTTGAATCCCTATCCATAGTTTGAGTGGGAGGACTCCTTTGGTTCGGGTAACATTCCTTGAGAAACCATAGATAGATACATCTGTTGGTATTAGGTTACTATCGACATTTGATAATTTTTCCATCATCGACAAGGGGAGTATGTTTATAGCCACCCAATTGTCGATTAGTACCCTATTCACTGGTCGACCCTCTATATGTACCTTTATGTATAAAGGTTTTCAATGTTGGGTCATGCTTCTAGAGGGTTTGTCAAAAATAAGCTTACCTTTATCCTCCTTCATATTGGTTCTAAGCTCCTCTTCCTTTGGTGTATTATCCTTGAGTTCCATGGCAACCAGTTTCTCTAAGATAATGTCCCAAAGTTCTTTTTCTACCTAAAAAACCTGTGCTTGTTGGGCCTTGAACTCGAAAAGTAGTGTGAGAATCATGTTGCAGTCTACTGCCCTCTTAGGATGACTATTGAAATGAATATTGGTCATATGGCCCTTGTCTCCAGGGAAGTTGTCTGTAATCGATTCTGAAGGTGTGAACGACTCTGTGAATAGTCCCTCTTTCTCAAAATTGCTAAATTCATCCTCGTTTAATGGCACTTCTGCCATGTCTGCCCAAGCCATATGTTGCTATTATAGTTCTTTTCCTTCTTTAGTCTAGATTTTTGTTGAGGTGTCTTGTAACTAGTCTTGGTGAGTGTTCTTGACTTTCCTTGGTTTTTGACCAATAAGCACACGTATGAGCTTGGGCTCCTAATTGTCATTGACATTAAGTATGGGATAGCATCCCCTTTCCAATTTTTTGTATTCTCTTTTGTTCGATTCGTGATCAGATGACATGTCAAATTGATAGTTAGGCTAAGCACATTTAGTCACTCAGTGCTGGGTTCCTCCTCCTTATCCTTCTTGTTGTAATCCTGATTTTTGACTTGGAACTTGGTTCAGGTTTCCTTGTAAAGCTAAGGCCTATTGCCTCAACCATACTCTTTTCTAAGTCCTTGTCATTGAAGGGAAATTAGGGTTGTACTTGTACTTATATACTAAGATGCTTTGAGCATGTTGCTTATTAGCAGGTGCAATAACTTCCACCCATCTATCAGCCTCTCCTAGAGGTGGTTTAACTATCCTCGAGGCCTGTGATGCTTCTCGAGGTGGCTCGTTCCCCAACCAAGGTTAGTTAACATATTAGCTCCTTTCTCTTGCCCATTTGTTAGGCCACCAGCCTTTGGCACGAGGGTTTTGGGAAGTACCTCTTAAATTTGGGTATGTCTTTCTTTTTTGAGCAGGTTTTGCTGGTGTGGGGACTTCTACCTCTCTTTTTACAGCCATGGCCATAAGATTGGCCATTATTTTGTCACATCTGTCATAAAGGCAGAAGTCATCCTCCTCGACCAGATCTTTCCTGTCATCTTTGTTGTTGAGTTGTGATTCCCATGTCTTAATGTTGGCATACTCAAGTGGTGTTTTGCCGTGTTCGGCCAAATTTGGAGTTCTCCTCACAATTGAAGGCCTTAATCGTAGTCCTACAAAATGTTTAACTTTAATGAGATTAGCATCCCTGTTCATTTTTCTGATACTTTCTTCTTCGCTTTTCCATGTCCAATCTATGGTTATCATATTGACATCCACTAGCTTTGGAAAGGGGTTGGTAGCTACTTCCATAGCCTCGGTTTTGTCAAGTAATTGAAGTAACTTCTTATTAATTCTTTCTTGGATGACATTTCAAAATACTACACATTTGTTAATCGGGTGTGTAAAAGAATTATGCCATTTGCAATAATCCTTTGCACGTAGCTCTTCGTGTGTGGGGATTTCATGTCTTTCAACTAATTTAATCTACTTAGCCTCCAACAACATATCAAATATTTAGTCAACTTTGGTTAGGTCGAAGGAGTAGGATTTTGTTGTTGCTAGTGGCTTATTTCATTTTTATGCCTGGCTATCCTTTCTGGCCAAAGCATCACATGTGAAAGGTTTGTTTTCTATAAATTGTGTTACGTCGACCTCATAGTTAGGGTCTTGATAGTATGTCCCATATGACAAATTATGTTACTAATTCTCTTCTCAGAAAATGCTCTCATAATGGGTGGCCCTTTTCGATAACTCAAATAAGTAAAAAAGGTCATTCCCTCGAATGTTTTTCTAAGTTCAAAGTCCAGTCCATCTTAGGCGAGTTTTACAAACTCAACCTCAGTTAATTCACTAAGGAACTTTGCCTTAGCTTGTTTGAATCTCATAATGAACTGTTCCGCCATTTCTCCTAGCTATGGTTTTAACCTGGCCAAATTAGCCATTGATACCCCGATATCTTTTCCAGTGAAGTGGGTTTGGAATTTGTCTTCCATTTCTTCCCAAATTCATATCAAGTTCAGTGGGAAGTTGTTGTACTAGGTAAAAGCTTGCCCTATTAGGGAATTAGGGAACAACCTTAATTTATAGTACCCTAAATTGGAGAATTCACCACACTGTGTGGTGAATCGGCTAATGTGTTCCATAACTGTTTTACTATCCTCTCTTGAAAAGGTAGCGAAGTTGGGTATTTTATACCCTTGAGAGAATTGGTAATTACTGTCGATTTACTCTAGGTAAGGTTTTCTATATGCTGGACGTGCAGTCCATCGAAGGCCAGGTCCATATAATTCCTCAAGAACCCCTATAACTTATTCTCAAGGGTTTTAGGCATATCCTTGTGGGACCACACCATATGGTTGCCCTAGGCTTGGGTAGGCCCTTTGGTAATGAGGAGGTTGAGCATGCTATCCCGGGCCCATACCAGTGAATTCCTTATCGTTAGGGGTAGGATTTTCCCAATAGTTTGGTAGATCCTACCTCCTGTTATGTGGTCGGTTTGTCCCGTCCTATCCATATCCATTTGTGTTTTGTTTGTGGAATTGATTTTTCCAATAATTGGGTGGATCTTGCCTCCTAGGAGGTAGAGGTCCTGGACCTGAGTGCCCATGTGAATTGGCATTATACCCAAATAGATCATTCCGATAGGATCGTTGGGTGTTGGGACCGTAATTCCCGATTCGACCATTATATTGGTTGTGTCCCTTATTCTAGGACCCCCATTGCTCTTGTCAAGATGGTCTAATAGGTTCAAATATTGGGTTTTCATGTATCGCAATCCCTTCGGGCTCTAGTGGAACATTTGGCCCTGAGTGATAACTCATAGGGCCTTGATTCCCCTGTCCTAGTCCTCTTGCAAACACTCGGACTAGCTCCTACTAGGCTGGTTTAGGGAAAACCTCAACTCGAAGTTCTTCAGGGTATCTGAGAGGTCTCTCTTGCCCCTCTGGTTTATTCAATTATAGGATGTCTGTTTTGTCAGCCATTCCTTTGTCCCTAGTACCTAGGTTTTGATTAGCTCGAATGTTCTCTACCAAAGTCTAGAGTACCTTTAGTAGGACATCTCCCAAGATACCTAGCATCATTTGGAATTCTTTTTTCATTCTCTCGATAAGGTCATAAAGTTTGTCTTCGATATTGTGAGACAACTTACATGTCTCATCACCATTCAAATTAATGGGTCATTTGTCTCTTTGAAGTGCCATTTATGGCTTCGAATACAAAATAAATAATAATCCAACCTCCCACTATGGTCATCAATTTTTTGGTAGTCAACAAAAATTCTTTTGTTTTAAAATAGACACTTGTACGGATCTTTCCAATTCAGATAATAAAAGAGGTTTGGGGTTTGGTAATGCCTCTAAACCGAGGACTTTTACAATAGACAATAACACCCAATACTGAAAATACAAAGAAATTTTAACTGAATTGAAAGTATAGAGTACAATGCTAGTTATAGAGATACCTTCGAATAACAGATTAGTCATTGCCTATCCTCTTGAAATGGGGAAGACCTCATTGAATCTGATCCTTCGAACCATGGAAACATTGCTACGTGAAATTTGGGTCTAGCCATATCGAGTAGGATTTGGATCCCCTACCTTTAAAAAAAAAAAATTGATCATCTTTTGTTCAAACATTCAAATAGTAGGCAATGGTAACTGAACCTAATCTTTGGTATCTGGTTCAAGTTACGCAGCTTCGGCTGTAAAGGATGGAGATGAGTTCATCTCTTGTCCCTAAATAATCTTGTGGCTTTAGTAAATGTACACATACCCCTAAAAAGTAGTAGTGATTTTCAGTTTTTCGATATCGTATACATCTCCTAAGTCCACAAGATTACTTGTGGATAGGAGACGATCCTTTTGGAAAATGACGAGATCAAAATATCTCATTTGCCTAGAAAGATATCTCCTGTCCACAAACAATTTTTTCGTACAATTGTACGTATCTTTAAACACCATAAAATTGTTTGTGGGCAGGAGATGACCTGGTTGGGATTAGGTATAGAAATCAGGTTTTCCTGATTTATTAGAATGACATCAGGCGGCTGACACATCAGTGCCAAAAAGTGACTTTCACTTTTTGGGTCTGCTTATCACTTTTCAATGCTGAAGTGCCCACCCATGATGCCATTCTAATACATCAAGAAAAGCTAATTTCCATACCTAATCTTTTCTGGAGATGACTTTGAAGCACTGACTCGTCGAGGAGGGAAAAAATTAGGTGAAAATGAATTTCATGATAATGCTGCAAATGGTACTAGGGTGAGAACACATCAGTGCCAAAAAGTGATAAGTGGCCCCCAAGAAGCAGCTTGGATTGTATAGATGCTATCCTCCTCTAACCTCAGTTGAGGGTCAAATGGGTGGAAACATCAGCGTTGAAAGTGATTTTCACTTTTGGGGGGCATGTGTAAATCACTTCTGATGCGGATGCGGCTGCCCCTTGACCTCGGCGTAGGTTTGCATTGGAGTAGAAAATCCTTGCCACCCAAAAAGTGTAAATCCCTTTTTGGTACTGATGTGTTAGTCCCTTTGATGCTGTTTGCACCCCCAGCTTCTATGCACACAAAAATCCATGCATAATGCATGTGCACAGACTAGGGGGTGGACATATAGCGCCAAAAAGTGATAAGCATGCCCCAAAAAGTGTAAATCACTTTTCAGCACTGATGTGTCCACCCCTTGGTCCATGCACATGTATTGTGCACATATTTTATGTGCACAAAGCCAGGCTCTGTTTGCACAGTTCTCACGTAATTCATTTGCACCTAATCTGAGTCCCATTGAGGACGGTGAGGATTTTATATGCAGACCCCTAACCTCTGCCAGCCTCCACCGATGGACAAAGCAGGTGGAAACATCAGCTTCAAAAGTGATTTCCACTTTTTGGGAGAGTGTGTAAAACACTTCTGACACTGATGTGGCCGCCCCTTGACTTAGGCGTTTTTGTAGGCCAAGCATAGAAAAGCCTCACCGCATTGAGGAGGGATGAAAGAGTTTACATCATCTCCAGTCTGGACAGGTACAGTCTATGTTTACCATGTGGCATGATGTCTAATAAAGGGTTTATTAATAAATACAAAATTACTTATTCATTATGTATTTACAGAAATACTCTCATTTGACCATGTGTATAGACTTAAACACCTTTTGTCAGGTCACATATCCACATGTCAATACTTACCGAGCATACAAGCATACGTTACATGACACCAAACAAAGGGTATTTTGATAAATAAATAAATAAATAAATAAATAAATATATATATATATATATATATATATATATATATATATATATATATTACTTTGTTAGCATGTCCACTATAACAGCCTGCTTTGACTTAGTTGTATTTGTCAAGAGACCCTTTTTTAGGCGTCTGTGCTACGTGTGGATTAGAACAAACGTGATATCTCTCATTTCATAATGGAGAATATTAAAATTTAAAACCTGAAACCACATTGACTCTTCACATGACTTTGACTCCTTCACTATAATAGCAAAACCATACAAGTAGGGAAAATGCATCACCTACACCATAACTATTTGCGACAACCTTTATCCTATTTATGGGCCTCGATTTTTGCATGATAGGTAATTCTTTAGAAAAGGGACTTGCCTATCATAAGAAACATCTAACATTGATAATGAATCACCACCATCCTTTTTAAAAGATGTGGATAGATATTAGTTTTGAAAACAAAACAAATTTAAATTTTGAAAGAGGTTTAAAATGTCTGACTCCACACTAAAATAGTCGACTCTTAGAGATTCTTAGGTAAGAGATTTGATTGTGGGTTGAGGAAGGTATTAAGCACCTCACCTCGTTCGCTTTCACAGTTACCTGCTTTTAAGCTTGCTACAGTTTAATGGTCAACTTAGTCTATTTAATATTCATCTCTTTAATTTCATTTATCTCATTTTTTGAGAATACGCGAGGGATCTATATGCAATCTTTGTTGAAATTTCGGTAACATAATGGCTGTAATATGAACCTATGGGGATAAAAATGATCCCCATGTCACTTTATTTTATGTTACCTAATAGTCCATAATTTAAATAACACTCCAAATATATGAATAATCTACAAAACATCATCATGGTCTACCCGACAGCTCTATATCCATCCATATCATATATATGCACAAACTAAAATGAATCTTCATGTTGTACATACAATGTCCAAGAAATCAAAATAAAATGTGAATAGAAAATAAATGGCCACTAAGATGAGAATTTAAGCTTTGGATCTATGAAATTTATAGCAAATAAGGTTTTATGAGTATGACTGTAACACCTCGCACCATGACGCACACTTTACTATTCACATGTCACACTTAGAATGCTAACACATGTCACATAAGTTCTGTACACACAAAGGACCACTTAAATGCACATATGTTGATTTGAACATTAACACAACTTTATAGACAAGCCTGTATAAATCTAAGAAGAATTATTCAGCAATACGTACATCATGGAAAAAGTCTAAGTCTATTTTCCAACACAACAAACAGTAAGTGAAAAGGAGTTTCTTAGAATAAGTTATGATCATTTTCTCACAATGCATCTGTGTTGACACTCCAACAAATTTGAGGTAAATTTCAAAATATACAAGAAATTAGTGAGAAAAGTATATGTCCCTAGAAAGATCTTGAAGTCTATTTTCCAGAAAAACAAACGGTGAGTAAATCGGAGTTTGTATGAGAAAGTTATGAGTATTTTAGTCTGGATGAGTCAAAGTTGAAAAGACATGCTGAATTGATCCGATCTTGATTTGATGGATCCATCCAGATCGATTTAATCTTGTTGGATGGATCCAAATTTAATGGATTAATCCAATTTTTAGTAGATCAATCCGACCTAATAGAGTTTTAAAAGAAAAATGATTCGAAACATGCCAAATCAATTTGATTTCCACTCATATCGTTCCGATTTTGCGAAAATTGAATTTTGGAGTTCAAAAACCTTTAGTTTTGACCTAATTAGGGTTCTACTTCACCTAAGACTCTTGAAGGGTCTATATAATGGATAGAAATTGACCTAAATTGACCAACAAACCTTAACAACAAAGAGAGGAGGAAGAATAAGAGAGAAATCTATGTTTTAAAGGATTTTTGAAGAGCATGAAGCTTAGGAACGTTTTTTTGCATCAACCAAGACGTAGGGGATACTAAACTAACTTCGTTTTTGAATGCCATAGGTTCCTAGAACTGATCTAAACTATTTTGTAAATAACTACTCTATTTTGAATGAATTTATAACCGCTTTTCACTGGTTTGAATTGTTTTGAAAAAAAAATTGATTTTGTGAAATCCTGAGGTTCTATATTGTTTTGGATTCATGTTGTACATATTAGGGATTATCTTGCTACAAGTTCAAATCTATTTTTTAAGTTCCAAAATCAATGATTTTAAATAACGATTTTATGTTTTGAAGAACACAAATACTTCTAGTTTTGATAATTGTTTCCATAGAATCATAGGGACCATTCTCTTAATTTGTAAAGAACTGTATATGTTATATGATTGATTTATGATCTAAATGTGATATGTTCTTCACGATTATTGTGAAAAATCTAATTGTTCCATAGTTTTTTACTTAGGAGGATCAAGCATCTATGGTATAAAGTGCTATGATTTTGCTTTCTGATAAGGATTGTTATATGTTCTTTACTGCTATTGTTATTGTCTTTTGTTATTGTTGAATGTCTTCTACTACGGTATTGTTATAAGCCACCCTTTGTCATTAAAGGAGATGAATGATGATACTCATCACACCTGGTTTATGGTGTGAACTATGCCAGACTCTTCTCATCGAAAATTGAATGGTGTGATTAGACTCTTCTCACCGGAGACTAAACTATACAAAAAACCCCTCTTACTTAGGTTTTGTTAGCACCCAAATTTTGACTCGGGTTAGTTGATAGAATAAGGACAACATAATAGCATTTAAGCATTAAGACCCTGAGCCCCCTTAGTTTAGGAAGAGAAAACCTAGACTCTAGGAGGTTAGGCATTCCTAGAAAAGTCTTTCCAGATATTTCGGTCACGAATGAATCAGTTAAAACACCTCATTACAGTCCAAATACACCATTTCAAGTCAAACCCTAATCCTTCACCAAAGCACCAATAGGACTTTGAGGGTCCACATTTAAGAGCTTCATCCATGTTATCTATAATTTTCCTTGCCTCTATAAGCCTTCCCTCTACAAAGCATCACAAGGGGAAAAATTATCATTTTGCCCTTTTGCCTCCAAAAGCCTAGAATTCACTATCTACCACTTAGATCACTAAATTTCTCTCCCTTATATAAGCCTTATTGTCGTGAAGTGTCATAGGTGAATAATCCTTATTTTCACATTTTTCGACCTGCGGGTGAAAAATTATCATTTTACCCTTTTCACCTTAGAGAATTTACCCCAAGACCCTTAAAGGATCCCCAAAGCTTCTCCTATCACCTAAATAGTGTAATTTTATATCCTATACATCCCTACTTCTCCTAGTTATGAGAAACTCATTACAGAATAGATATTGCTCGAGAATGGCAACAACCGATTTCTCAGTAATGATAACCCTGACCAAGAAATGACCCTTGAAAAGGCTCTTAAGGATTCATTCGATCTCCAAATCCAGAAAGGTTGATCATTGTATCTCGGTCTCGACCTTAATTTCAAATCTTCAGGTCTGAGAAAGGAATTTTGAAATCTTGAACCTCTATGAAATCCCGAATCTTCCCTAAGGGGTCAAAAAGTTGTTTAGTTGCATTTTGTTCATATGGAGCTAGAATATTTTCCAAACCTCCAAATCAGGATCAGTCGATGTCCATCTCTCCGAAATCACGAGGTCTTTAAAAACTATCTAAGGAATGCAAGATTTCGCTAGACTTATTTTTCAAATACCCTCAAATTCTTCAAAAAAAGCAACAAATCAAAGCTAAAAATTAGGTGCTCAACTGACTCATGTGAGTTCACCCAACAACAACAACAACAACAACAACAAACAGCCTTATCCCAACTATTTGGGGTCGGCTACATGAATCCTGTTACG